>BRZM01000093.1:635856-894801 GCA_033238685.1 Lates japonicus
ATGTTGTACTTCGTTCAATTTTTTGTGTGCTTTATGTTTCATTAAATTTATCATTGGAAGCTGCCTTCTCCAGCTGTGATTATCTATTTGTTTAACTCCGCCTTTTCTGTTGTAACATTTCCTTCCTTCTCCCTTTTCCCCTTTGAAAATATAAGGCAGTAACGTGACCTGCAAGAAATCTTAAACCTTTATAATTTTACTCTCACTTGTGTGAAATATCTTTGAGATAAACAAATGTAAGGATAGTGTTCCAATGTTCTTCCACCTTAGTTACAGGGCTCTGT
The DNA here is from genome assembly GCA_033238685.1 of Lates japonicus. Taxonomy (NCBI): domain Eukaryota; kingdom Metazoa; phylum Chordata; class Actinopteri; family Centropomidae; genus Lates; species Lates japonicus. The sequence continues at coordinate 636,141 of BRZM01000093.1, forward strand.
ATTACAACAGCTTAACCAACAGTTGTCATTGTAAAACGTCAAATAATGGCAAAACTGACAGTTAGAAATAGATACTGTTCTCACAGTATGTAGGGTGAAAACAGGAAGCCAGTAAAGTCAGGTGGTTGCTGAAAACATTTTGACTCTGCCGAGAAGGCTGGACACAAACTGCACCTGAAGTGAGGCAAATGAAGTGTGCTAGACAGGCCCTGAAATTCGTCTGTATGGGAGGAGGCCCAGAGACTGGGCTCCAGTGGGGCTGGGTAACTGGGCGCATGTAATACGCAAGAGGCCACAAAGGCTGGCGATTCTTACCTGGTTGGATGCTGCAGGCTACCGGGGGCTCCGCCTTACACACAGGCTTGGTCAGTGATTCTACAAGAAAACAAAACAAACCTTGGACTTGGGAAAAAACTGTTTATTTCAGTGAAAAATAAAATGTTGCATGTAGCTACATTCATTCCCGTTTTAAATATAATAAAACATGGTTTGACTTGGTTGCAATATTCACTTTTCTACCATAATGTATTTCACTTTATTCTATTTAGATCTTCTTCTGCGGGTACTCCTGATTTTTGCCCCATTACCATACCAATCAACTAGATCAGAGCCTGTAAATTGCCCATAAATTCAAAATCTAGTATGAATAGAAGTAAGTCATTCAATCAAAAGGTGCTCATCGAATTTTGATATTTCTCTTGATATAATCAGGCTGGCAGTTGTAAAAGCTGAACCAAAACCAGTGAACGTTGATTTACATTTTAATCAGCCGGTAAACACTTTATCATGTGACATCTTCCTCTGGTGGTCAGCTTGCTTTTTTTCTTGGGTGGAGACAAGGCCTATCAGTGTTGCAGCACAGATGTCAGTGTCTAGGCTTCAAACTGACTTTTAAATGGACCCACGGGGAGATTTTGACAAGGTTTTGTAAACTATGATCTTTCTGAAAGTGAGTATTGTCTCTACGTTGACATATCTGCCATGATGCTTGGGAACCTCAAACCCATGAGGAGAAGGAAAACCTAATACAACATTAGAAAAACAATAAAGGTGTTTGGATCAATTGTTGTATTTGTTTACATCTAATGCACTTTCTATGGAAAGGTTCCTTGAATTTGTTTCCGGTTGTGAAGGGTCCTGCTATACAGGTCATGTGAACAATTGTCAGCCACGACTATATTTTTATGTAAAACACTGGGGGTGAGCCATCAATACCCAACATGTGAATTCATGTACTGTGCATAAAGATATATTTTATTTTTTACTTGTGGTGACACAGTGACATAAAATATTGAAGACAATTTATGGAAAAGTAGACCAAATACATTTGATTTATTAACATTGCAAAAATCAAATGTTCAGAATATTGTTGATACATGATTTTACCACACATTAAAACTACAGCTACAAAATATTAATATTGATTTTGTGATTAGACAAACAAGATATATGAGATCTTCCCATTGGACTAGTGTCTAGGAACAAACTTGAGTTTCAGTGGCTGGTGGCTTAGACTTCCAGTCAAACTCCAAAGTCAGGAAGAAATATGGAATGTAAAATCAGGATCGTGGAGTATGAAGGTTTGAATATATGCGTTGCTGTTACCATGGTGCTTTGTATATTTCCACAGTGCTCTGGATAGACTATTTTACTTAATGAGGAGGGCATAACATATCCAATGCACTTGCGAGGATAAGCCCAAACTGGCATGTGCAAATGCAGGTTTCACCTCCTCACTATCTTCCACAGACACCACACACACACCAGATACAGGTTAGTCACCACTGAGAGGCCATCCTTGGTGCCTGTTATTTAAAGGAGTATTTTACCCAGGCACAAAGGTACTGGCTACAGGGCTACAAAATACTGCAATTTGAACTGGTATCTAAAAATATTTATTGATATTTTTTATGTTATATCTAGCCACCAGTGGAGTGGATCTAGACTGTGAGTCTCCAAAACAGCTGTTAAGTAGACTTTGTGTTGAGATCGTTTTATCAAAAGTTACACAGTCTCACTCACTCAGAACAATGTACTGTATTGGAGTAATTGTATTTTTGTGTATAGGAAGAGAAGGTTATCTCTCTGGGTTGATTAATATAAAGAATGAAAGCCCAACATGTTTACCTCTCTGGTCTGAAAAGCTCAGGTGAGCCCCCTCCATTAATGACATATCCTTGAAAAGGGGTCATAGTGAACCTTTCCATATTGCATACAGCAGCCATATCGAATGTATGAAATATCGCATTAAAAAAGCTCAGCACATTTACCGTTCGGGTCTGAAAAGCTCAGGTGAACTCCAAAAGCGTGGGTCCCTGTGTAACATGTACACAGGAATCCCAACCAGGGTTCCTTCGGGGATGGTGATGCCGTTGATCTGGACAGTTTTTTTACACATTCTCTCAAGCCGAGGTAAAGATGGAATCAAACGCAGTGACTCACAGATAACCTGGTCCAGGTACTGCAGACCAAGCAGGTCCTCGTATGAAACGCTAGCCTACAGATGAAAAGGTAAAGGAGGCATCAAACACAACAATAAACAGATATGGACTACAACAGCAGGTAACACCTTAATTTACATGCATACATGCATTACAGGTCCCTTGTCTTTCAGTTATATACCTATATATGATGAATATACATCTCTCAATATATGATGAATATACCTGTACATCTTTCGCTAGGCTGGCATCGATTTCCTCCTGCAAGGTCTGCATGGCACCAGGGTTTGTGGCCAGATTGTAAAGGATGTAGGTGAGAGTGACACTGGTGGTCTCATAGCCGCCAAAGATAAAAATGAAGGCCTGGGAGAGGATCTCATGTTCAGTCAAACCTACAGCAAAATAAAAGTTAACAAAGACAATTGTAGATAAAGAATTTTTCATCATTAAAAAAAACATTGATTTCAAAATAATAGTATAATAAATAGTTTAGACATTAAAATAGACTAGAATAGAAATATCCATCCATCCATCCATCCATTTTCCTCTGCTTATGTGGGGTCGGGTCATGGTGGCAACAGGCTAAGCAGGGTATTCCCTCTCCCTAGCAACGTTTTCCAGCACCTCCAAGGCACTCCCAGGCCAGGTAAGATATATCGTCTCTCCAGCAAGTTCTGGGTCTACCTCCCAGCTGGATGTACCCGAAAAACCTCCAAAGAAAGGTGCCCAGGAGGCATCCTAACCAGATGCCCGAACCACCTCAACTGGCTCCTTTTGATGCAAAGGAGCAGTGGCTTTACTCTGAGCTCCCTTCTGGTGTCTGCGCATCTCACCCTATCTCTAAAGCTGAGCCTAGACACCCTTCGGAGGAAACAAATTTTGGCCACTTGCATCCGCAATCTCATTCTTTCAGTCACTACCCAGATCTTGTGGCCATAGGATCCAACTAGTCACAGAGAGGCGATCTTTTCATTCACGGGGGAAACTCGAAAACAGTGGCGCTCAGCGAGGAACTTGTGAGTATCCCCACTCCCACCCGGCACCTGTCACCCTGCATGACTCTGGAAAAGGAGACAGTACAGTCCCTCTCCAGGGGTTTCGTTTCAGAGCCTGTGATGTGCGTAGAGGTGAGCCCGACTATATCTAGCTGGTACTGCTCCACCTCCTGCTCCAGCTCAGGCTTCTTCCCTGCCAGAGTGGTGATGTTCCATGTCCCTAGAGCTAGTCTGTGCTACCAGGCATCGACATGCCTGGACCCTGAACCCAATGCCTATCCCTGCAGGTGGTGGGTACAGTAATGCTTACTTCTGACAGATTATTACCAAAGCCAACATCAAAATTATCAGTGGGGCTGTGATTATTTTAGTTATCTCTTAATCTGATCATTATATTCTCTATTAATCGATGAGTCATTTGGTTTATAAAATGTAAAAAAAATTGTGAAAAATGTGGATGTTTCACATTTTTAAACCATGAATCAATCATGCGAATAGTTGCCAATTAATTTCTCAACTAATGGTTACAGCTCTAATGAACAGTAGATAAGTTTCAAGTATGTTACCCTTCATGGTGTAATATAGGCAAACCATCTATCATGTTCAATTTGAAGCAAATAGAAATTCTTTGAAAGTATCTGATTTCAGTCAGAATGTTTACAGATATTTGGGGAAAATCAAACTTAATATATATTAGGTTACATCATTAGTTATATTAGATACATTTTAGGTTAAAGAAATCACAAAAAATGACTTAGTCTTACCTGGAGTTTCATGAATTACAGCTGTGGTAAAAACATACCTTTACTTGGCTGCTCTTGTTCACTTTTTATCTCTGTTTCTGGTATCTCACTCTGAAACATCACTTGCAGGAAATTTGCTTGACTCTAGATCAGCAAAGAGAACATTTAACATTTACAGAAATTTCACAAAATTGCTTTGAAATACATTGACTTAAAATATTAGACTAATTTGAACCAAAAGTCCTCGACATTTGGGGAATTAGGGTGGATGTTAAGATTGATAACAATTTTCACATCTATGGGGGGTTAGCTTAGCTTAGTATAAAGACTGGATCTAGAGCGAAACTGCTAGTCTGGCTCTGTCCAAACTACAGCTCATTAATCAACATGTTACATCCTCTTTGTCTAATCTGTACTAAGTATAAAAAACGATTTTGTGAGAGGTTTATACTGTATGTTGGATTATTTCTCTGATGACACCAAATTCTGTTTCTGTTACCTAGCTAGGCTTTATGGCCACTGGAAATGTTTTTTTTTTTTTTAATTAAATTTTATCACATATTTTAGCTGCTACCAAACATGGTACCTCCATGGGGGCATTGATTTTTCAGTGACCTGTTTGATTCTGTAATAGATCACAGCCTATAGAAGATCCGTACCAATCCCAGATTTTAGCCACAGAGTAAAGCTGGAGTAACTTTAACATGTAAATGGATTTATATTCAAGCCCTTGCCAAACAAGTTCACACTACTCTGATAAAGCTTATCAGCACTAGGTAAATCTCTTTGTATTTCATAGTACTACATAGAGTTTTCAATGTGGTGTCTCATTCCCTTTGCTGGCACATTAGTAGCAATGCATTTTACGTCAACTGGCAATGATTGGTTTGGAGTATGGTGGAGCCTATTGCGAACAACCCTGAAAAACATCCAGGAGAAGTTCAGAGGAAGGATTACAGTCTAAAAAAGAAAGCAATAGACTGCGAAGACAAATATGGATTACCACACACTATAAGGATGTGTCAACAGCGTTTGAAGGGGGCATAGGGGGGGGGATATGAAAGTTGCTCACTGAGGTTTAAACAAACATGCAACATTAACATGTAACATGCCAATTATTTAGCTTTAGGTCCTAGCAGGTAGATTTGGGACAGAGCTAGATTAGCTGTTTCCCCATGTTTCCAGTGTTTATGCTAAGACAAGCTAAGCTAGGCTAATTGGCTGCTGGCTGTAGCTTTGTATTTAACAGTTAGACATTAGAGTGGCATCAATCTTCTCATCTACTTGAATTTTTTTTTTAAACTGTCAGCTAATTATCTGCTATTTCTTTTTTACTAGTACATATTAAATGCTTACAGATTCTCCTGCACAATGCTGGTCTTTAAATCTCTTGATGATGTTGTAGAAATAATCCACACTGAGTCTGGGCATCATGTCAATATTCAGGAGTTTTACCAGATGTGTACCAAAGGGAAATATCCCTGAAAAGAGACCAAAGAGTTGTCAGTCAAAATAGTAGTGATACCAAAGTGCTCATTTGATCAAATGATAGCAATAAATATGAATGGAAGACATACTCAGTAAAATAAACAGCCAAACTCTGAAGTTAAGAATGTTCTTGAAATGAATGCTAAGGGGATCATCTGGATTGTTTATGGAGTCTGCCTCAACACTGAAAGATGCACTGGTCACAACGTCTAAACTGTAAGGTGCCACAAATCTATGGCACAAAAAAGAGAGGTTATTTGAAGATTTAGAGATTTAGTACTAACATGTTTATTCATTTTATGACAAACAATGAAATGATATGCTGCCATATAACAGATTAAAAACATACTGTTTGACATCGACAGGTTCATCCAAATTTTTCTGTCCAAGTTTCTCAATGAGTCGGTCTGCGTAGGAAGCAACAATGGGAAAAACCTTCAAAACAAAAGAAGACTTTTGTAATGTTCAGCAGTGAAACAAATATTCAGATATTTTACTTAAGCACATTCTGGAGAAACATGGCCCCTGTGACTGGTTTATCATTTATTATCATATATTACATTGGTTCTCTTTGTCTGCTGCACTAACCCCTTCCAGCGTTTGCACACATTTTCTTATGTTTGACTTTTGCTTTCACTTTACAACACCTCATATCCCATTATGCTCACACGTTCACACCTGCATCACTCCTGACTGACAGTATTTGAATAAATGTAAATAGTAACTTTCCACTGCTGGTAATTTCTATCACTGATGCCACCTTCTCTAAATGTGTCTATGCAGAAAAGCATCATAGGAAGGTCATAGGAAGCAGAAAGCAGAAGTGGTTAGTGAGCTCGGATATGATACTGACCTCTTTCAGTCTTCCACTGGTGAAACATGGAGATAAAGTGCGCCGAATCCTTTTCCACTTTTCATCTTTCACTGATGTAATTGCATCGACAAGAGGTCCTGTCACTGCAACATTATCCTGTGAACATGAGTTCAGTTAAGAGGAAACAACAATGTATTTTTAGATTCTTGTACAGAGTAGTGTTTTTACTCTAACAGTGCAACATGTTATACTACCAGTGATCTGTCTTGAAAATGTGACCAAATATTTTAGAGCGGATGTGGGATAACACGTTCCAAGTGAGAACACATACAGCATACAGCATTTGGCCTGAAAGTAACTTCTTGTTTACATGATTGATTTCTTTTGACAGGACAAAGCTCAAAGGATCAAAGCGTGTATTAATTAAAGAATATTGTGAAAGTAATGTTAGATTTTGTATTTAAAGTCACTGACTTAAAGGTCATTTACCTAACCATATCAAGCATCTATTTGGCTTACCACAAGTAACTTTCCACTTCCTCACCTCCCCCGTGGAGATGTGAAAATTGTGTTCAGATAAAAGCCAAGCACAAATTTCACATTATAAGAAACCTGACCACAAATGTTGCTGTGCCACTGAACATGATATGTTGAACTGTCATATACTCCAGTGTAAGATAACATGCAGCAACATGAGTCTCTTACCCTGCGGTTGGTAAACACAGAGTAGCACTCCTTCACCATCACAGTTTTAATAATCTCAGGGTCTGCCACCATTAAAACTGGTGATCGTCCATCATACAACCTGCACAGAAACACAACATCATAGTGTGAGGTATGAGCTGTTAATTAATAAATTATCTATGTTGATCTGTATTTTAGGATATCCTTTCACAACAAACATCATTACAGTTATTTGCTTTAGTTCATGTAGGATATCCATAGCTGACATAAACCTAATCAGTCATGACTTCAAAAGTTACAGACTTTGTTTTATATATTATTACCACTACTTGTCAATATATTATTACAATGTGATATCATTGATTTTTATATCATATCTCATGTCATGCTTGAGTAGCTTTCCAGGAATGAGATCTAGAGTCGGGTCATAAACTCTGTCATCCAGTGGTGAACAGTAATTTAGTGCCAACTGTTTTACTTGTACTTGTCTTGAGTGCTACTATTTTCTGCTACTTCATACTTCCTCTACATTTCTGAGCCAAATAATCTATGTTTTACATTTATTTGATAGATATGGTTGCTAGTTTCTTTTCAGATTACCCTTTTGCATTAAAATAATACCTTGTGAAAGTATTATTTTAACCCAGTTGTTTCCACCCTTTTTGTCTTGTGACCTCTCATAAAAAAAGGCATTGACTAGTTGGGCCCACTTTTCATGTGTCAACCAGAAAAGGGAGTTTCCCTCTAAACTGCTCAAATGGTTTCCTTGAAACAGTAAAAAGTACTCAATATTTCATAAACAAGCAAAGATTAGACAAAATAACTGATACAAATTTGCACTGCAGAACTTCTTTCTTTCCTGTCCCATGAATCACCTCATGACCCTTCAGATTTATCTTTTGACCCTAAGGAGAGGATGCAGTGGTACTTTTACTTAACTAAAGGGGCACTATTCTTCCGCCACGGATGCCACCTGTAGGCATTGGTCTTACTAGATTAGATAACAACTCACCCCCACACATCTCCATACTTGGCTTGGCACTCACATTCAAAGGTAACAATTCCCTACAAGGAAAAGATAAATGTGTTATTAAGTGTAAAAAATGGCCACAGAGCTTCCTACAGGTAAAGTCATAATGTATAAAGGTAAATAAAATGAGGACCAGGCAGGTTACTGAGACTGCTGAATTATGTTTCAATGAAAAAGACTTTCACTATCATCAAATGTACTCATCCATCCATCCATTATCTATTCTGCTTATCCTTTGAGGGTCTTTGAGGGGCTGGAGCCAATGCCAGCTGACATTGGGCGAGAGGCAGAGTATACCCTGGCCAGGTCATCAGTCTATCACAGGGCTGACGCATAGAGACAAACAACCATTCACGCTCACATTCCCACCTGTGGGCAATTTAGAGTCACCAGTTAATTATTAGGAGGCTCGAGTATTCTGAGGAAACCCATGCAGTAACACAGAATCCTCTTACTGTGAGGTGACCATTGCACCACGGTGCCACTCAAATCTACATGTGATAAAGGCATTATATTATTGTGTTTTATATATATGTATATATATATAATTTTTAATTCTCCGTCATCAAATCAATCAGCTCCTCACTTAGCACTCCTTAAGGTTTGTGTTCATGTGTGTGCCTCACCTTTCTGAAGTGATGCAATGTTCCAATAAAAGGCAAAGGCCTTGGTCCGGGTATTCCCAGCTTTTTGAAAAACCTATAAGGCCAAATGCTGTACCTGTATTATAAAAAAGGAAGACGTCATATTTGTCACAGGGATCAATATTACAACAGCTTTATGAACAGTTGTCATTGTAGGACTACTCTGTCAATTAGAGAAACAGATGCAGAAAATACTCACAGTAATAACAGGGTGAAAACGAGAGCCAGTAAAGTCCAGGTGGTTGCTGAAAACATTGGGAAGACAAACATTTTGACTGTGCTGAAAGAGAGCTGAACACAAACTGCGTGAGAAGTGTGCAGGAAATGCTCAAATGACCTAAAACTGCACTACAGTGGGAGGAACCCAGAGACTGAGTTCCAGTGAAAAAAAAAACAATCAATTATATAAAAATTTTAGATAAATGCTAGATGCATGTTCATTTCCGTTTTTTAAATAAGACATTATTTTGACTTCTTTGCAATATCCTGCTTTTTTACATCATCTTAAAAGTCTACTTTTTCTATGATAGTTACAGTAATGTAAATATACAACAGTGCAGCAATGGGTCCCTCTCATTGCAATAGCACAAATATTACACCTATTTTAACACTTGGTTAACACTTTCTTAAAAGAGTGGAACGCAGAGACTCCCTGATTCTCTTAACAAGACAATACAGTTACTGATCCTGTATATTGTACATATATTTGGTAGGTGGGCAGAGGGATAGTAAGAAATTCAATGACTTTCTTCATAAATAGGTGTCCATCTATGTACATAAAGATATTTTGAAGGTGAAATTAAAGCTTTTCCATCTCTTTTGTTTCATTTTGATAAACAGTGTTTTCATCTGTAATTATGAAGAGATAACATTGAGATCAGTACAGCTTCTTTATAGTCCTAATTTGCACCGATATTGTTCTATTAGCTTAGATAATTAGACAGTTTTTAAAAATCCAAATTAGAATTTAAAAACGTGAACCGCAAGGAGTCTGAGCCTTCTCCGGCACCGTAGATAACCCGGATGTGCAATCATTGACCCCAGTGCACCTTCTCCTCACGTTTCCACAGTTTTTTGTTTAAAAACTGTCTAATTCTGCATGTTTTTTCAGCCTGTCGTCGGAAAGTGAGCCACATTCGTCACAGCAAGAAGGTAAGGCAAGGCACAAGTATGTAGTAGTTTTTTATGTAAGCATAAAAAGAAGAAAAACGTCCTTTTTGAGCTGCCCTTGGTCTCTAGGCTAACGTTAGGCTAAAGCTAAGCTAGCTTCATATAGCATACTGCAAACACTCTTGTCACTGTAATTTTGGGTCATATTTAAACTTTGGGAGCAATTGAACCCCACGTAAATTTAAAAAAAAAACGGTGGGTATACGATATAATGTCGACACGTACAAGATAATTTGGAACAGTTAAATTCAGTTTAATGATTGTTTGGAGGCTGCATTTCTCAGTGCTGTTGTTTATATCACCTTAAACTAAAATGTGCTTCTAATGTGTTATTGTTATTAATACGGTATAGCGGCATAGCACTGGGCCCCATACTAGGTCTGCCAGTTATTTCCGTACATAAAATTTTTTATAAAGGTTTTTTTTTTTTTTTTAAATGCTCACGCCAATATCCTACAGCACCAGGTGAAGACATTAAATGCCTCATTTTGTCTGACCATCGCTCAGGTCAAAACCTATAAGTATAAATGTATTATAACGTAAGAGCAAGGAAAAATTCTCACACTAGATTCAAATGTGTTGCATTTTTTGCTTGAAAAATTATCGAAATTATTAATCGTCCATCAGAATAGTTAGCAGTTGTTTTTTTCTCAATAGACTGATCATTGCAGCTCTACCCCATATTTACATTTGGGTCATTCCAGGCCAGCTCACCCAGAACTCTGAAGTCTTCCCAGTTCAGAAAATCATATAGAGACTCCTGTTAATTTCAGGGGGTCTAGCATTATCTTGTAGCTCTATTACAAATACTGTTTTAGTCATGACTTTTTGAATTCTGGGCCTTTCATCATTTTTGTGATTCTTTGTATGTTAAATCTAAACCTCATAAAATGTTTTTTTTTTTCTTCACTTGATTTGGTTGAAATTTGTACTGAACATCCAACAATGCAGGAATTACAGGAATAAACTCCATTGCATTAAGTGGTTGTAATTCTTAATCTTGCTGAAAAAAACAACAGGGTCTATGTATGTCTGACTGTAAGAGATATGTTCATCAAAAATGATCTAGGGCCAGAATAAAGGCCAAGGCCTCCTCCTACTTAGTAAACCCAAGATAAGTTTGCTTGTCAAGCTCGGTGAGCCTCAGGAACTAGCTTGTAGGTTCTCAATACAATGGTCTCATAATTCTCACTTTCCTCGATGCTTAAAGCAGAGTAAGCGTCCTGCGCTCTCCCTACCAGAACACTTTGCAAAAGCAATGCCCTAGCATGTTTAGGCCACATTGTAGACACACGGTTTAAATGAGGTAAGTACTTTTTGACATTGCTTAATAGAGTAGCATGCTTGAGTTCCAGTTCTTATGGGAAATGCTCTCACCACATTTGCTTCTCTTTTAGTAGCTGCTCCTTTTACCTATCCTGCAGTTACAATTCTTGTAAGGCCAGTTCTTAAAACCTCAGTCATTGTCTAGGTAATTTTCCTACAACTGCACCATGAATCTTTAAAAAGAAACCTCAACTGAAACCAGTATGCATGGTGCATACAGCACCAAGTGTCCTGTATCACAAAAACAGCCAAATAACAAATGCTCTCCCTAATGGCTACCAAAACCTTCATCACAAAAGTAGGACCAGAAACAACCCATCAAGCTACTAATGTAGCACAAAATATTACTCAACAAATACCATCACCAAGAGAAATAGAAAATAATGCTGATCAGAAATCAGATGATGGAGAGAGGTGTATCCAGGTTACTGGGAAGACACAGCACACAGAGCAGCCTTGGACATAACAATCTTTAATTTTCAAAACTTTATATCTCTACTAGTTTTCACTTTCCTGCAACCACATTTTGGTTCTGTGTAGTATTAATATAGTTCTGTCACATCCAGAAGTTAATTGGTCCTGCATAAAAAAAACTGAGTGCCAGAGATCTTGCTGCAGCTCTGGAAAAAATCACTTTTTGAGATAGTTTGACTGTATTTTTTCCCAAGACGGATTATTTTAATTTACTTTTAAACCTTTATGGAACAGTGCTAATATTCATTCCTGATATAAAACTTGATGTTCTATTACTCTTTCACCATTTAATACATTTTTTGAAAATAGCTAATTTTTCATACATTTTGCTGGATGTAATATTACATTCAGGGGTTGTATTTCATAGGTAGATATTTGATTGGTATTCTGTCTGTGTGATACCCATTGAGCCTGTTTTTCATCGATGTTTGGTGCTGGGCAGGTTTATTAGACCTTATTTGTTGGGGAAAAAATGTCACATTATGGGCCATAAAACCAAAGTAATAATTTTAATTCATCACTATCAATGATTTCTGCCTCATACGTCATGTGATCCCTTTGTTAATAAAATATTGGACATAGCTGCTACAAACTTTACTGTTACGATGTTGACTTTTTGTACAGTAACCCTTCTAACCCCGGGGAGATAAAGTTGTTGATGTGATGTCATTGTCATGACCTGCTGTCAACACTGTGTCAAGGGTACACAATTACCGACTTAATCAGTGCCAGATCTACACTAGATTAATTCAGTTCAGTTCCGTTTATTAGTCATAGGTTAACACAGGGCCAAAAGTACAATGAAATGTGTTGTACAAGAAAAGAGGTCAGCTTAGCAATAAGAGCAGTAGTCAAAAAAAATATAGAATAAAGCAAAAAAAAAAAAAAAAAAGATGGAAATGAGATATAAATAAAATATGAACATATATGAAAATTAGTCACAGTCCTGGTTCGGTAGCCGTAGTCGGGGTCGATGATGCTGTTGTGGATACTTTTTAGCTGAAAATCAGCTTACAGTTCAGGTCATATTGGTTCCTTACAGTATGAGTTCAACACAAGCTTTCACACATTTACTTCGCCTGTTCGGGGCTGTTTCCTGTTAAGTTGTGCTGCCTTATTAGGCCTAGTTTGCTGATAAAGACTCATCACTAGTCACTGTTGTCCTACTTGGTAATCATATCTTAGCCCCTCATCTAGTGTGGGACAGTGTGGGGTAGAGAGTGGGTTCCTGTTTCTTGAGAATAGTCTCCTAATCAGTAACTGTTCATGAGCATCATTTCCCCTATCGAAACAAGATGCATCGCAGGGTAGGGTTAGTGAACTGTCACGTTATCTCTTCCTCACAGAGACAAGAAATATGTAAAGCATGTATTTGTATGATACACAGATTAGTGAATGGGTCAAATTCCTCTTTGGCTTTAAACAGTGAATGTTTATGACATTATTGAGGGCATATGATAATATTTTACAGCATTGTTTTTTGGGAGCAATCTTTATGATGTTTATTTTTAGTAGTTTAGAATGACAGTTTCAATCCTTAGCTTTGAGCTTTTTTTATGACATGAAGGTTTTTAAAGCCCTTCCACTCCAACAAACCAGTTTTAAGTTGGTGACCACAGACTGTAGTTGATCAGCACTGCCATTACTCCTGTTACTTTTGTTTGATGTTAGTTACACCTTCATCACGGCCCCCATTTGTTTCAGTAAAATGTAATAGCTTCTGGTTGAGTACTTATCCAGCCTTGATTGCTTTGCACATAGTTTAACCTTGGCCCCTGTGTCTTAGGGGTTTACACCATGTTCACATCATATCGTTTAAACTGCCTTTACGAGCACTCGAGTGGGAGAAATGATTCATGTCAGCTTCTAACTACTGGTGTCAGTAGCTCGTTTAGGTTATTTTTCAGGTGTGACTACAGTGTTAGTATGAGGGCTAACCACCTCAAATAATCTGTGAACACTTCCAAGTTGGTATAATGGGTTGGCACCCGCCCTATGAATGCAACATTAGACCTGGACCATGAAACACAAAAGTTCCTGGTTCACATCAGGCTTCGGACCTTTGTTGCGTCTCTCTCCTTTGGTTCCTTTTCTTTTCTCTACTGTTGCTATTTAACAAAACTATAAAATGTCCCAAAATGCAAAATAAAAACTTTTGACTGCATAGTGGTGAGGCCTTTACATGTGCAGCTGGTTTGATAGGGGAATTCATATCCTGCTCAGGAAATAGTGGTTGTGTCCTTAGTTAGAAAACTGCACTATTGAGGGAGACATTGCTGGTTGGTTACTGTGAGCATTAGGACAATGAGGGGATGTGGACTTTGGTTACCTCACAGAATAGCTCTGTAGAGCAGAGGTCCAGCAAGCCAGTTAACATAAAACACCTCTGTGGGTGTTGAAGGTCTCTAATAGGGCTTTTTCATAGGAGACATTTTGAATCACCAATGTTTTTAGTAAGACCTCTGCTTCTAGTATGACAAGTCAAAGTGTCTTCAGTCAAAACATTACTGCACGTTTCTGTACTGTTGTGGTTGCTAGGGTGGTATGATTTTTTTTTCTCTCAATACTGAAAACCTGTTTCTAGCGTGAACAAAACCACTGTCGTCATAGCAATCATTGATCTTGTTGCCTCTGTTTTACCTTTTCAGAGGTAATCAGCCACCATGTTCCTCACTCTCACCCTGCTGCGGAAGGGCATCCCTGGGAAGCAGTGGATCGGAAAGTACCGGCGTCCACGACAGATTACCTGGCAGATGAAGCGCAATACGCTCAAACGTCTGGAGCAAGAGGCGGCGAACGAATACTGGATCAGCCGGCCATATTTGACCTCGGAGCAGGAGTACCGCCACGCCGCAGAACGCAGAGCCCAGAACTGGCTCAAGATCAAGGAGACCAAATTTGTCAGTTTTCCTGAACACAAGCACATCACAGATCACCTGAGTCATCTCAGAATCACCAAGACATGGTCGAGTTAATGTGAGCAGTGAAATGACACGCATAGACTGTCTTTATATATGTGACAATGTAAAATGTTAATGTGTTCAAGAGAGAATTCAAGAGTTTTGTTATTTTGTGAAGCGGGACTTTGTCAGCTGAGAAGCTGCCATTAAAAGATGTCAACAGAGTCCACAATAGCCTGTTTTAACTCTGTCTCCATAAAACATATCTATAAACTCTTTGTTTGTGGTTTTCTATCACAGAAACTCAATCCACTCTGCAACAGGACTGTGATTTCTCCACATACGGTGCAGCTCCTTCAGATAATCAGTTCTATACCTGATCTGTGGGTTCTTATTTTTCAAGCTAATTAACACACACTACATACACTTTCAAGTTGAGAAAACCAGGCTTTTCCCACTGGTTATAAAATCTCTAATTATATAAACAGCTTAAGTGTATTCCATGAGGCAAATGTTGGAGGAGTTATATAATCCATCTGGGGAAGTTGGGGCAAAATGATGTAATTATACAAAGGGTTAATTTTACTGCAATAGTGAAATGCATTCTGCTGTTTTAAATTTCATGTATTAAAAGGTTGTGGCTGTCAGTAAGCCTAAATATAACTGAAACTAAAGTGTTTAATCCCCTTTGAGCCTTTGAAGTTAGAAAAACTAGAAAGAACACATTTTCGAGGTTCATGGAAATGGTCTCACATTCGCAAGTTCTTATTAGACCTGCTTTAATTTAGTAATGTTTTTTTGTTTGGAAAAATAGGCTGTGCTGACATTATAATACCTGTCAGTTACTGGCCAGAATATCAAGAATCTATGGGGTTTTTTTTGGTTACTCAGTGAGAGGCATTGTGCTGGAGTTTGACCCTCTTTGAAACCTGAGTTTAGATCTGCAGCCTGGTGACACGTGAGATACCGTATCAGTGACCTATCTGATAACTGCTGCTACTTACCAGTTATAATTCCAACATAATGCACATCTACAGAAAGAGCCAGCGGGGGATCATTATCACCGTCTCCTGCACCTGCTTTTCATAACCTTTTAAGGATGGATCGATGAAGTTATTAAAAAGCTAGACGGTGTAACATAAAACACAAAGCAAATGCTGAGTCAACAATATTTTCACTTACCTTTACCCCCATTTAGCATTCATAAGCAGTAAAATATATAGACGTTACATAATTAGTTTATAGCACACGATGATGTCAGCAGATGTAAGGATATTTTAAGCTATTGTTATGGCACAGTGTGAAGAATTACACATTGTTTCTATGAGATGTTTGACATTATTATATCTGTTGTATTATATTGTCATTCACTATCTGTTTATACACCAGCCTCCACTCATGGGTGTCCACAGGGAGACCTGCAGCTGTTGAAAAATACATGAATAAACACTAATGCCTGCTTACAAATATATTATAGTGAGGTATAAACCATTTATCACATGTTTATATACTCATTATAAATGCTAAACAAGGGGTTTAAGTAAAGTCAAACCAGGAATTATTTAAGAATCCAATGTTGTGTGTACCCCAATGTATGCACTGCTCCTGGTTTAGCACAAAAAAGGGTTACTCAGTACTCCTCTGCAGCACACAGAGCCCTGCCGGTTTCCATAGCAGCCATCAAGTCTGATTTACACCTGAGACAACAGGTGAAACCAAACAGAGGATAGACAACCAGCAGTCCCCTGGGCTCCAGAGAAACCACAGGTGTGAGGAAACCTTTCATGACAATTTTCTTAAAAAACGTAAGCTACTTTTGTACTGTCTGTTTAATTTTCATGGGAATGTTGTCACCAGAAGCATTATCTGTCTTTGTGTGGACACTGCGGGGTCCAAAATAATTGAACAGGATTAATGAGCTGGTGGGGAAAATGCTGTCTTTGAAAGGGCCAATTCTACTGCAGAAATCAAAGAGGGGTGGGTGGAACCCACATGGCACAGTATTACTGCTGCTTTTGGGACACCCATTTCAAGAACATGACTGTAAGCGATTAATCCTTGAAAAACTAACTAACCAGAATGCTCTGGGGTTGACTGCAGGAAGCTTTCCCTCCTCTCAGTTTGGTAACGCACTTTTAACACAGTTCACTGTTTTAATCTGTTAAATAAGGTTTAGGCAGTGAAAGTAAAGTGTGGAGGCTATAAAAAGTAAGGCCATGAATAGTTTTTATTCATGAATTAAAACCATACAAAGTGCAGGTACACTTGTACACATTTCCTCTGTGGATTTAATCTGTCTCAGTGTCTTCTGTCTCCTCATGTAATCCCAGACTGACTCCATGATGTTGAGATCAGATAGCTCCAGATGATGATCATCATCCTGCTGCAGAAATGAATGTTGGACCAATCAGACTCCTCCCTGGTGATATTGTGGGATCTCACTGAAATTTTTGCACAGTAGTTTATATATTTATATCAAATCAACTCAATATGTTGTAGAGATTATCTTGTTGACATCATTCACAGGAGATAAAGACAGTCATAAACCATCTTAACCTTTCATTCCTGCCCTCAAGGTAATACTCAAGTAGAAATACAGAAATATCATTGACAAAAAGTACTTGTTCTGCAGAAAAATGCCCCCTTGATTGATATGTCGTTATATATGTGATGTCAGGTTGCTAAAACAAATACAACATGGTATGAGCAGCATTTTACTGTTGTAGCTTGTTAAGGTAGAGCTAGTTTTAGCTGCTATACGTTATACAGTTGAGGTAGTTTAGTCCAGTAGTTCCATGTTCAGGAGTCATGGGGTCAGGGGTCAGGAGTTTGTCATTAGTCAGCGAGTTGCAATCCACTTACACTGAGGGCATTTTCATTGTTGCTGGGGACTTTAACCAGGCCAAGGTGAAAACAGTTCTCCCACACTTCCACCAGCATGTGGATTTCGCAACCAGAGGACAGAACACATTGGACATGGCCTATACAAACATCAAAGGTGCATTCAGAGCATCCCCCCGCCCCCACCTTGGCTCATCAGACCACCTATCTGTTATGCTAATTCCTGCATACAAGCCCCTACTCATCAGTGGAAAACCTACAGTGAGGCAGGTGAGAGTATGGTTGGAGGGGGCTATGGAGGCACACCAGGACTGTTTTGAGTGCACTGACTGGGACATGTTTGACAGCTGCCACCTACGATGATCAGACGAACATTGATGAGTACGCCATGTCAGTGTCAGCCTACATCAGCAAATGTACAGAGGACGTCAGCGTCAGGAAGACCATCATCACCCGAGCCAACCAGAAACCCTGGATGACTGCAGAAGTACGCAAGATGCTAAAAGCACGGGACTCTGCCTTCAAGTCTGGCGATGAGGAGGCACTGAAAACAGCAAGAGCCAATCTGAACCATGCCATCAGGTTAGCAAAGCGTACTCACAGTAAAAAAATCCAGGACCTGTCCCACGACTCCACCAACACCAGCAACATGTGGAAAGGCATACGGGCTATCACTAACCACAAGATAACCCCCCCACCTGTGGGTGAAGCTGACACTGACTTCCTTAACGAACTCAATAATTTTTTTGGGAGGTTTGAGGCACTAAACAGCACTCGTGCAGAGAAAGCAGTTCCCCATCAGCAAGAAAAGGCACTCTGCCTGGACATAGCTGATGTGCGGAAGTCTCTGCCCAGCCATGCTCCACTACTCATCAACAACAAAACCGTGGAGGTGGTCAGCAGCACAAAGTTCCTGGGGGCGCACATCACAGACGACCTCACCTGGTCTGTAAACACTGCATCACTGGTGAAGAGGGCACAGCAACGGATGTACTTCCTGTGGAGGATGACAAGAGCCCACCTGCCCCCACAAATCCTCACCACATTCTACAGAAGCACCATAGAGAGCATCCTGACCAGCTGTATCTCTGTGTGGTGTGGAGGCTGTAGTGCCTCTGACTGGAAGGATGTGAGGAGAGTGGTGAGGACAGCAGAGAGAATCATCGGGACTTCTCTCCCCTCCATCCAGGA
The DNA here is from genome assembly GCA_033238685.1 of Lates japonicus. NCBI lineage: Eukaryota > Metazoa > Chordata > Actinopteri > Centropomidae > Lates > Lates japonicus. The sequence goes on from BRZM01000093.1 coordinate 654,882, forward strand.
CGTTGCACAGAACCGCTGTGTGTCTCGGGCCAGGAAGATCTGCAGTGACTCCTCTCACCCCCATCATGGACTGTTTACCCTGCTGGCCTCTGGAAAGAGGTTCCGCAGCATTCGGTGTTGGACCACCAGGTTCTACAACAGCTTTGTCCCCCAAGCCATCTGACTTTTAAACACTTAAAAAATTCATTTCCGTCTGTATATACTCAGTGCTGCTGGACCCATATTTAAATATTTAATATTTAATCTACACTGCTGTAAATCCTGCTGTACATATTTAAGATTTATGTATATTTATTTCCATTCTGCTTGCAGAAATTTTTGCACATACATTTGCACTACACTGAAACTGTAAAAACTGAGGCCTATGCAAACGAAATTTCGTTCTGTATACACTTGCTGCATACTGAATGACAATAAAAGTCTGTCTCTCTCTCTCTAATTAGTGGTGTTGAGATCATTTTGTCATTGAAGCTACTGTTGTTGTTACAGAAGGCAATGGGGATCTTGTCAACAAAGTATTTTATAAGCTTCAGAACTGATAATGAACTAAAAATAAAAAGTACAATATTTAATATTCTTTCAGTTGCACTGGAGAGTCGGGGTGGAAGAAGTACTCAAATCTTTTAATCAAGTAGAAGTGGCAGTACTTTTACTTTCAAAGTAAAAGCACAAAAGTATTAGCATCAAGATATACTCAAAGTACAACAAAGTTACTTGCTATTCAGAGTGGCCCATTTCAGAATCATGTATGTTATATTATTGAATTAATGTTATTGAGGCATCAATATGTACATCACTTCAGGGGCAGGACTAATTTTAGTGACTTTATATCTATGCTTTATATAATGCCTGGCAGATTGTGAATATTATCGTAATCTATGGTGATACAGTATACTCTATTTGTTAATTATATTTTGTATTATTCATTTGAATCTGCAGCGTGGCTAAAGATATCAAATAAGATGTATTGGAGTAAAAACTACAATATTTGCCTTTGAAAGTAGTAAATAATGACATGAGTATCCACAGCACTGAAGTGTCAGTGAGTAGACGCTGTTGTGTCCAGCAGGTGGCGCTCCGGCTCCTGGTAGCGATGACCGTGGAGGAGCAGGCGCCGCGGCCCCTCCTGCCCGGTGCGCTCAGGCGGTGTTTTCCTCTCCTCCTGGATGATGAGGTGCGTAAAAGAGGCGCCAACGCACCGCACCGGGCTTGAGGAGGTAGCTAATGAGCAGACCAGACTAGACAGCCCCTGTCCAAGAAATCCACGCAGCGTCTTCTCACAGCCGGAGAGAGAAAGACTATGAAGACGAGCGGCAGATTGAGGAGTAATGATTCACCTGCGGACTGAGTGAAGAGGCAGGATGGCGGGGGGTCGGAGGGGACTTGTGGCCCCTCAGAATACTTTTTTGGAGAATATTGTGAGACGGTCGAACGGTAAGGAGAAGGATTCATATGCTACACCGCTTTGAGATTTAAACATTGCAACAGAGCCAAGCCTGTCGTAGAAACTATGGGCACAGTGATTGTCTGACAGCCTGTCTAATCAAACCAGTCAACCAATTAACCAAATTTTAAAAATGAAGGAGGCTAATTAGTGCGAGAAAGTTCGTTTTTTTCCACTGAGCTGCGTAGCAGAAAAAAAAGGCTGAAGTGTTAAAACATTTGCTTGAAAATCTCACGACTCATGTAAATCCCAGTAAGTGAATTAAGTGTGTTAATTTTCAGGTTGTGACAAAGCTCCTGTTCCCAATTGGGAGTATGTGGAGAGTGAAAAAGGCAGCAGGTTAAAACAATCATTGAATTTACTATTGATTACATAAGACCACTGGAAGTCTTAATTGGAAGATAATATGGACTATAAATGTACAGTCTGGATACTGATTTCTATCTTAATGCCAACACAAGTAAAGTATAAATATAGTAGGTTATTAGCTAATTAGCTAAAAAAAAAACATGTAAAGGTGCAGAATTGTGCCAGAAATCGGTGTGATCTCTATTGTGAGAGCAGACTAATGCTATTTATATGATTTATCACAATTCCCCTTTAAGCTACAGACTGACTGAAATTATTAGGCTTTTGTCGCTAATGGCTTTTAATGCCTGATATGAACCAACAGAATCTGTTTAAGTGCTGATTAGGAAATCATATTTGTCCATCCAAACCCCAGGCTATCTCCAATTAAAGACTGCTGCATACATTTTTTTGTTGCATTTTTAATTATGTGGATGATAATGCCACTGAAACATTAAAACAGACATGGCAACAGAGAGGATTTTGATCTGTTATGGTAAAATGAGTTAAGGGGGTTGAATAATTTTCACTCATCTAAAAAGTTTAAAACCAATTAGCACACAGTCCTCTTGCTTTAAACTGGAAATCAAAAACATATTTAACAGGTATGATTAATAGCAGTGACAAGTTTTTACTTAATTAGTGCACAGTATGCTGTCCAGATGTGAGGACAATTAACGACATTTTAAAGCTGAAACTTACCAAACTCTGAGGGAGGTCTGATAGTATTTTTGGACATGGGTGTCAGTAACCCTTTGGCCTCTCTGTAGTATTAGATCCAATAGGAGGTGACAGGATGGACGGGAGAGTTATGACACTAGACAGCTAGCTGTGAAACAGAACCAGCAGTGTTATGCGTATGCCTGACACCAGCCACATCTGGGGACAAATACTGGATACACACCAGTTAACTGACTTGAGCTAGAATTACTTCTTTTTTCAGTGGGGTTTGGTGAAAATTGTTTGTTGTTATTGTTGTTGTTTTCCTGTTATTTGTGGTTAATGCCCCCAAAAGTATGCCAAACCAATGTGTATGCACTTCTTGTGCCTTACTGTCAGTTGTTCTCCTGTTGCACATATCTATGTTAAAATTTGTTATGACAGAAAGGAACAGCTTGTTCAGAAAGGGTGTGTGCATCTCTCCAGAACAAGGCTTGTGATATTTGACTCCCTTAGTTTTATCAAAGAAAAAAAAATCCACCCTTTAAAAACAAAAGCACATGCATATGTTTTTCTTACGACCTTGGGTGCTCCATGGATTAGCGAGCAGTAAATCTCTCCGAAGCTAGAAACGAGACTATAATCTGCAGGATGCCACTGAGAAACAGTGAAGTGAGTTGTGAGAGACACAGTGGTGGGTGGTCATCACAAACAATGAAATATTCCTTTGATATAACCAGTCATTCATTGTTAAATAACCAGCTCTATGCTACAATTTAATGACTATTTTTTGATTTTCATGTATATGTCCAGTAGCTCATCACCTGAATATAACTCTTTAAATATAAGGAATAACACACAGAAGTCTGCTTTTATGTAAAACATTAGTCTCCACATTAAACTGGTCATACTTCTTTCTCAGCAGATTTGTCATTGCTGAAAAAGCACAGGTGCAACTAATAACATCCTAATTAAGTCCCCTACCAGTCGAGAACATGCACAAAAAACTGGAACATCTAAAAGAAATGTAGCCAACATGTGAAATATGGGGAGTCCTCAGACAGGTAGGGCTTGAAAATCTATTTTTTTAGTGAGTCTCAAAAATTAAACTGGATATATCCTACGTAGCTATAGTTTTTTTATTGAATGTTGTCGTGTTTAGTTTAGGAGCAGCAAAGAGTATGTCTAAGCTAAGCGAAGGTACAGTTAATCTTGCTGCAACTGCTAGCATGAAAAGCTTATCGGTACTTCTGGTTATAGTTGTGCACTATTAGCCTGAATATTTGGAAGGAGTCATTTAAACTCTTTTAGTCCAATATTCACTCTCTTTTAGCTCTATTTTTGTTCTCCACACACTCCCTTAGGGAAATACCTGGCCATTTAGCTGCTAAATGCTAGTTGCTAACTGCAGCGGAAAACAGTGCTGTGAGAGCAGTAAAGTGGCAGACAGCTAAACAATGAGCTGTAAGAACCAAACATTTCTCTCAGAAGTTGGTAGAGACTTAAAAAAAGTAGACTATAGATCATAGTAGACTGAATATTAGATTAAAATTCATCAGGTGGACAGAAACAAGACTCCAAATGAATGCTAAGTTACTGCAAATCTGCTGGATGTGCAAGCAAGCAACTGTATACTAACGTGTTAGCTGCAGCAGATAAGACAATGTTTATCTGTGTGACTGTCAGCTTGTCTCTGGGTTTATCTGTGCTTTAGCAGTGGTGGGAAGTAACTTGAGTATTTCAATTTTCTGCCACCTTACATTTTGACTCCACTATATTTCAGTATTTGCATTTCAAATATGGTACTTTTTAACTTCACTACATTTATATGATAGCTGTCGTTACTTGTGAAATTGCTGTTGGACACTTTTGCACAACCAAAATATGAAAGTATAGTGAGTAGTAAGTTTACGCCCAAGTCAACTTTCAGATGTCTATGATAGACATTTCCCCTCTAAACGTCTTAAATAGTTTCATTTAACTGTTTGAGACCCAGAGAGGAAAATGTATCACAGGGGCCATTTCTCTCCAGAATGAGTACCTACTATTTTTAATACTTTAAATTTCATTTTTCCACTTATGCAGGACTTACACCTGTAATACCCATGTGGTGTTGGTACTTTTGCATAAATAAAGGATCTGGGTACTTCTTCCACCACTGCCGTAAAAATAGCACAAAACGGATACACGCACAGAAACAGTAAGAGCAACACCTGTTTCTGTGAACAAGGTTAACCTTCAGCCTGAGGTCTTGATGAATCAGATGATAGTTTGTTGTTTTTAGTGTGAAACTACCATTCAGGTTAGAGCAAACACACCGAGGATTGCTGATTTCCCAGCAGTGTTGTAACCACCTGTGTCTCTCTTTTAGTTGACACGTCCTGTCTTTTTTTGTCTGACATTCAACAGATGTTTCTTACTGTAATCTGTTAACCTTCTTTTCTTTTCAAAAATTTCAGTTTGGACACTGTCACATAGACAGACAGGTACTATAAAGTTTAGTTTGGCGTGCTGCTTATGTTTTCTTTACAGTATGTATCTCTTTGTAATGTATCACTAAATGTTCTATACCAAATGCTGTTAATTTACAAAGCAATGAACTGACATGTTGAGATTTTTAAGATCTTTGTGAAGTTAAGATCGTTGTGTTGCAACACAACAGTAAATGAACAAATCCAGGGCTAATACCAATCATAGCTTTGGACTTTATGCTTCTTTAACCACAAGATTAACACCCATCTGATCATTGTAAAATAACACGTTGGCATGGAACGTCTCATGCACCATACTCTGTCAATGTTCTCATGCTTTTAATTGTTATTTTTATTTTATGTGTGTGTTCATATGTGGTATACAGTGGCATTTCTCTGTGTGTGTTTTGTACCAGGTGTTTTGAACTCCCTCTCCTGCTCTTTCACCCCTGTGTCATCATATTAATGTAATCTGTGTGCCAGGTGGTTTGCTTTGAAATTTACCATACTTTTTTGTTTGTTTGTTTTGTTTTATCCCGAGTTGACATCATTTCTCCTGTCCCATTTAAAAGCATTACCTCTGCTCTTTTTTGCCTTTTGCCAAAATTATGTGGATTCGAGATCATTTTACTTAAAGTATTAGAAATATTAGATCAGCTATGGAACCTTTTTTTTTTTTTTTTTAGAATTCCCATTGCCAAATGGCAAGTGATCAAAATACATGAGCATTGTTTTGCACATTGATTTTTATTTGATGTAAAATATCAAGTCACAGCTTGCAAATGTGAAAATGAGTAAACAAGTCTAATTTGTCAATTAAGTATCGCATAATTGTAATTTACTTATAATAATGGTATTTTAAAAAATGTGGCACTTTATTTTGTACAAATCAAAGGCAAAAATAGATGCCCTGTTCAAATCATTTTCATTGTCTCTCCCTGCCTTCAGTCTGATTTGGTCAGGAGTTTGAAACAAATGTAGTGCGTAGGGCCATTTGTATTGAGCTAGGCAAAATTTTGCATATTTTTCTGTGGTAATTCAATTCAGTTCAGTCATTTGCATGTTTTATTCATCATTCTTAGTTCAAAAAGCCAGGTGTTAAAATGAAAAAATACCAGTGTTATTCTTTAATTTCATGTATTATGACCATTTTGGGTTTAAGTAATGACACTGTTAATTACAAAATCACTGAGGTATAGAGATAGGATGGAAGCAAATTAGGTTACATTAAAATGTACATGTAACCCAGTGATTATTTATTAACATTATAACCATGAATAAGTTTTGCTTGGAGGCCTTGCTAACATTTAGATAAGCAAAATACGCCATATGAGAATTAATGGACTCTCTGTTTTCCATGACATTTAAAAATCGATGACAGTAGGTATTATTATTTGTAGACTGTATTGGTCAGCATTGCTTAATAATCACCATCTGTAAATTGGACCATTTAATGATAATGCAACTACTAACTGTTTTCCCTCCAAACACCTCTGAAACAGCTAACAAGGCCTGTTACATACTCTACATGCAGCACACACAAAGGCAACACAAGCTCTTCTTGTTAAAAGTACACCTAATGAGCAACCACAAATAAAAAAGTAAAGGAAGCAGATATTGTAGATGCTTTCTACATAAGCAAAGAGTCTGTGTTTGGGTTACATTTGTGTATACTCACCCTGTGTGGAATGTGTAATGGGCCGTAGACCATCATGCACACTAATGAAAATCTTTAAGTGTGTGTTAGCTCTTAATGGCAGGGTTTCTTGGTCTTTTTAATGATGGGGGAAACATTACTAGCCAGACACACATTTTTAAACAAAGAAACTTATTTCAAAAAAGATTTTAAATAAACACAAAAAGCATGAAGGGATATAAAATCATATTCCAGGTTACGTAGCCATGGTGTGGGGATAACCTCCATCATATTGTCACTGACCAAGTCATTGAAAATATAAATGACCTGCCCAGTATAACTGCTGAAGCACTCTAATGGTAAATGTTTTCTCTCCTCACCATAAATTTATAATGAAAATCTTCAAAGGATTATCGTGCATTTTTCTTGTCCATAAACAGTGTTATTGAAAGTGACATTTATCTATTTTTCTTCCTTCAAAATAAAAATGTTCAAGATTAGATAATTAAAAATTCAATTTTATCTAAACTTTTGCACTAACATTTGCTTTGTATATTGTCATTCTGAAATGTAACATCTCAAGTTATTTGCCCTTTTCTTTCCCATTGACTTTCAAACAGATACCAACTTTGTGCTGGGAAACGCTCAGATAGTGGACTGGCCCATCGTCTACAGCAACGATGGTTTCTGCAAGTTGTCGGGGTACCACAGAGCAGAGGTGATGCAGAAAAGCAGCACCTGCAGGTAGGCAATATTTAGGCATATTTAAGTTTGGCGCTCAGACAGAGTCCATAATGAAAGAACATAGCATTTATTGTTAACTTCTCTAGATTACAAATACTGAATATGTACCAATATGTAATGAGTTATCTTGAATTTCTTTTGACAGATAGTTTGCTGTATTAGATAAACAAGATTAGCCAGTGACATTGCAAGAACTTCTTATGGCTACAGCTGTCGTCTTAATCTGGATGAGCTTCATGTTGGCCAGCAAAGCTAGAATAATCAGACTCTGCTGATACCATACTGTCAGAGAGAGGATGCATTTCTTTACAAGGTTTGTTTCAGTGCCGTACGTGCCTTCAGTAAACATTTGTGTGGAACTCTCACTTAGATCCTTGCATCATACAGACATGGACTGTTGCATTGCATTGCTCAACTGTTGCAAGTGCTATAATAGAAGGTTTGTAGTGGCTTGACATGATCTTATCTGAAAATACGATGAGTTTAATTTCCTAATTTTGAGGTAATTGGTAAAGAGGCTTATTTAAGGAGGTTAATGTAATAAGGAACAGGTGTATACAGTTTTTGAGTTGTCGGTGATTGGATGCAGGTGTTTTCTTGTGTTGGTGATTTCCTACTCAATGGATATTTTATCTTATTTTGAGTGAAAAGGAAACAGTGGATTATGCTGGTAATAGTGACTACATGTCACCATGTCCCATGTACAGTCTTTGCCGATTTGATTCTTTTGCATAACTCCTTATTCGTTAGCAAGATGAGAGGAGGAATTAATACATTAGCAGTACAGCAAAAACATCATTTTTAAAAAAAAAATCAAATAGTGTTATTTGCTTCTGAACAAGGGCAGCAGCTGCACTGAAGTGGACAGTGAGTCAGTGTTCTGTTTAAATGTTGTTAAGAAGGGGACTAAGAGTCTTAGGCCTGCAATTAATGATTATTTTGATTATTGACTTATCTGTTGATCATGTTCTTGATTTAAGTGATCAGTAATTTGGTTTATAAAATGTCAGAGAATTGTGACAAATATCCATAATTTTCTAAAGCCCAATGTAATGTCTTCAAATATCTTTATTGTCTGACCAAGAGTCCAGAACTAAAAGACTAAAGAAACCAAAAAATAGCTACATTTCAGTAGCTGAAACTTATGAATCTCAAAATGTTTTCTTAAAAAAAGACTTAATCAGTTATCAAAGCTGTTGGCGAATAATTTTCTTTTGATCCGCTATTCAACGAATCAACCAGTTGTTGCAGCTTTAAGGTGTAGTGTTAACCATTTTCATCATTTCAGTTTAGTGTGCTAGCATGCTAACATTTTCTACTTGGCTTTTTAACACAATAAAACAGCTGAGGCTGATGGGACAAACTGACATCCTGATGATGGCACTAGATAAAAAGTCAAGGGATAACCAGAGTTATTACAATTCATCCTGAGGCGGATATAAATGTGCATACAAAATCTCATGACGATCCATCCAATAGTTGTTGAGATATTTCAGCCTGGACTAAAGTGGTGAACTAACCAGCTGCATGACTATAAGGCTGAGCTATGAGGAACCACTAAGCTTTAGATTTGTAGCTCTTTATTTCAGACCTCAATTACAGTTATTAGCTTTGGGTATTGACCTTAATGATGAAAGTGTCGAGACAGGAGAGGTTCCTCCACAGGGTTGCTAGGCTCAGTAGTAACAGTATGAGGAGCATAGTTTTCTGGTTCTCAGGGACCCTTCTTTATACTAGATCTAACTGAGAGGTTGACTCCATCTCCCAATTTCGTTTGGCAGAGCATCTCAGCAGAGGATCACAATATATCCTGATATGCTGAAGTGAATGAGAATAACACTTGGACAAAGACAGTCCAGTACATTTCCTTTTCTCTTGCAAAGCCAGAAACCAGATAACTAAGACACAAATCTGTGATGTAATCAGGTTGTAAAAACTGAAACTGCTTCCACATCACTGACTGTAACGGTAAATCCACAGTCTCCCAAAGTCTCCCCAAGAATTCAGTTTCCCCAGGGTGCTCTCTCCAAAAATCTTCACATAAAAAAAGAGGAATTCTTCAAATGAGTAGTATTCCTATTTGAGGGAATAATTGTAGGACTTGTGTTTATTATGTAATAGATATGCCAGTAACCACTATATTAATAGGATCACATGGACAAGTTGGTGTTGCCAGATTTGAAAACCGTGGGAGATTTTGTCTTTTGTGGGAGATGGTGTTTGTCACAGCCAGCACTGCAGCTATTACTGATTTAGACCCTCAGGTCCCTAAACATAAGCTTCAGAACACTTGCCAATACAAATATTGAGCAGTGTGTGTGACGATTTGTTTAAGGTTTATTTTTAGGTTGCTAGATAGAGTCGAGTCTTGTGTTTGTAAGGGCAATGAAAACAGACCTAAAATCCTCTAATTCTATCTTGTTGTATGTACAGTAAATGTATGTAAAATTTGTATATTTAAATAGTTTATATGCAGTTTGTTTTATATGCATAAATATACCATACATTTCAGAAAAGTACCTCCAATGAAGTGGTAGATCCTGAAGCTGATGTTGCACCAGTGCTGTTTCTCTTCATTGATCTGTTTGTTCTCTGCTGGTAAAAATGAGTATCACTCAGAGATATCAGGTACAGTAAAATCAGCTTGTGTATTGTTCCCCCTTTGTTTAGTTTGAAGTTGAACCATCATGAACTCCGATGGCAGTGGCACAGAGCCATGTGCATTCACAAGACCAGCAACCTACAATCCCTCTCCTTGCGGCAGCCATTGAACTCTTCATGGTGTAGTCACATTATAGGGAAAAAACAAGGCAAATGGAAAAAGTTCACTTTTTTGCTTGATCACAGATCTGACAAAATGGTGGATGTAGCATTGTCAGTTGAACTGTAACTGCCATAGAGTGCTGCAGGGATGACGTATTTATTTAGGCCAACCGGGAAATTAGCATCTCTCTGGTTCCCTTGAGAGAAAGCCCATGGAATTTTTTTAATGGGTTTTTATATCATTACAGAAAATAAGCTCTGTGACAAACAAAAGTTTACGATACTTATAATACAAATTAACACCACTCTGATTTTTGAAGCCTAAGACATAAAAACCTAATCTTAGGCTACCTCTTCTACAAGAGCCTCTTCAGTACAAGAACACAACAAAATAAACACAATTAGCAACTGCCTTTATAAAATACATAGTGTATAAAAGTTGGGTATTTACTGATGTATTCAGTGTTGTAGAATAAAAAGTGAAAATGTCTGCACTGACACTGCACTCATTTCCTCCTGTGTTAACCTCCTTTAAATGCAGCATTTTCCTCTCTAATATGCACATTCCTCTCATCTTATTGACCTCTGTTTCAAAATAACTTTTGGCTACTTTCAGATGAAGGTTTACTTTGATGTTAGACATGATTGGTATTCTTTTTCACTCTAAAGCCTCAATATTTTGGAACCTATAATTTGATAAATCGTGGGTTAGTTGGTTCTTGATAATCCATTTTAGTACGTATTACTATCTCTTTTCATCATTCTACAAATAGCCTTGTAGTCATTTGGTATTTCATCTTTTTGTTTTTGCAGGCTTTTCTACATTTACTTCGCTTTGTTTGTTTTCCAACAGTATTTGAACCATGTCTTGCAGGACTGGTGATATACAGATTAATTTTCTGTCACAAAAAAGACATCTTCTTGAGCCTGATTATAAGCCCATGAAACATTCACAGACTGTGGATGTTTGATGTTTTTGAGGATGACTCAAACATAAAATATACTCATTTCCCCCAGAGTGTTTAAGTTGCCATAGATGTGTGTGTCTGTGGATCAGAGATGTTGTAACTGCTCTTACTGTGTTCTGCGTCTTTTCAATTATGTATATATTTCTTCTATACTGGATCCTGTAAACATATAGTGACAAACCTGTGGGATTTCTCCATGCATGACAGGAAAGTTATTTGAGGAATCGTTTGTAAGTGTTTTTCTTTGAAGACAGTCAAATTCCTCCTGGCTCAGAGAGAGGGAGAAGAAGAGGAGAGAGGACATTCATCAGTGATATTACATCAAGCACTGGTCTGAAAAGTCTCTGCAGCGTCAGAATGTAGTCTCATTAAATTTAGCCTTCCTTTTGTATTTCATAACAAACTAAGTTATATTTAGATCATGCTGGAACATGCTGCTTCTGAGGGTGGCAGTAACAAGCAAAGTGAGATGAATGTCTCTGCAGCGTGGTTAAATGTGCTCATGGTTGCTTGACCCATCTTCAAGTTTTTGAGAGGTACTTTGCATTTGGTCAATTAGACACTGGGCTACATTTATCTTTTTTATACTTTCAGGATACATTTCAATTAGTTTTAATTTACTTCTGCTTTATATTTAATGCAGCCTAATTCTGCAGTGTACCTCCCTAGAACAAAATGCCACAATCTAATGAGCATCTAGTTCATTAAGATATTCACACATTTGAGCCTTCCTCAGCACTCTTCAGTGCAAAGAGGAATGTACCGCTGTCTATTAAATATTCAAATTGTTATTTCCCTTTGTGTTTTCCAGCTTCATGTATGGGGAGCTCACAGACAAGGACACGACAGAAAAAGTGCGACTAACATTCGAGAATTACGAGATAAACTCGTTTGAAATACTGATGTACAAAAAGAACAGTAAGTACCAACGCCATATGTGAGGAAAGAGAAAAATCTGATGCTCCACTCTCTTGTCATGCAAATGTATTCAGAGCCTGTGTAATGTACAGAGCTGAGTTCAAAGGCAGCCCAGAACATTTCTACCTCTGTAGAAATGTGCTAATTGGTTGAGAACCAGACCACAGAAACCTTCCCCAGAAAAATGTGATGCTGTGTTTGTTTCCACTTGCAGGTGTAACCTTCCTCTGCTTGCAGGTGTTACAGGAAAACATGGAAAGTTTTGAAAGTCCAGAACATTTCAGTCTCACTATGCAATTAAGATTTCTGCTACATGCACACTCAATGTCATTTCCTCTAAAAATAAGCAGATGTTGTGGCTAAAAATGTGTTCTTTTCATACTTTCAGGGACGCCTGTTTGGTTTTTTGTGAAGATTGCTCCGATTCGAAATGAACAAGAAAAAGTGGTCCTGTTTCTTTGCACCTTCAGTGACATAACAGCCTTTAAACAGCCCATTGAAGATGATTCCTCTAAAGGTCAGAGTCAACAAATTTAATTTGTTCAACGTCATGCCTCCTATCAAAAAGGAAGCTTCTCTGAAACCAATTAAAGTTAATTCTACTTTAGAGTGATTAAAATAGGAACAATACAAAAACATATATGGTTCGGCATCAAATGGACCAATAAAATACATTTTCATTTTTTCACATTGCGTAGCAGATTTGTGTGAGCTAAAACTTTCCATACAGAGATTATCAAATGAGAGAGGCATAGGTAACATTAGTATGTCAGCGATCACCATTCGACCCTGTGCATTGTGCATCTGCTCTGGCAAGTACTCACTCAGTCAAATATGCACCCCATCATGATGGTTATCAGCACACAACACACCAAAGAATGAGTCACTGGACTGTATAACAGTTGAAGACAGCCAAAATAGAACATGAATTAGTGCAGGAGAGCAACTACAAACAAGTAGTGGTAATGAAAACAGGATGGGGCATGATCATGAAATTGAGATTGTAGTACAGGCTTCAGCATCAACAGGTAGCACATAAAACTTTAGCTCCTTTAAATGAGACATGGCCTACAGGCAATAACAATAACAAGCATGGGTTTCTGCTGCCTGAATAGAGAGTGGTTGTAGTTAATCCTGTTTACACAAAGAAATGCAGTTTGGTGTGATTTTGTACTCCAAACTGTCCATCTTGAGCCTGACCATGATATAGGAGTGCAATTCTAAATCAGTTGAATATGATTTTATTTAAGTGGTTAACATTTGATATTTCTTTATGCATCAGTAATACAGTAATATCAGTAAAAGTTCTTTAAATCACCAGAAAGATTAATTTAATTCAGCAGCAAGATGAATTTAAGAGCTAAATAAATAGACAAAACAAGTTATAGAAAAAGGATATAAACCAGAAGATAAAACCTACTGCGCATTGCAATTCCCAAAGAAGCACAGTGTTAATGTTAAATGATGTCTTGACCTATCACTAAGCCCTGGCTGTGTTGTCACAAATCTGTTGTTCATATTGTTTATAACAACAACACAACATTTATAAAGACCATGAACTGTAATTTTCCAACATGAGGACATTTTCAGATAAAATGAGTCCGATATCATCAATTTATTGAAACTCATTTATTGAGACTGATCTGTTGATGTCCTGCATGCCCAGGCAATACTCCAGATTCGAGAACCTCAGTTATCAGGTGCTGAGCAACTGTTCAATACTGAAAAAAGCATTTTCAGAAATTGATTCTTTGAGTCTATTAACAGTTTCTACAAGTCTGGAAAACATGCTGTAGGAAATATACAGTACCAGAAAATGTTAAAGATTTACATACTGTATGTGTTTATAATCATCAGGCTGGGGAAAGTTTGCTCGACTGACTCGAGCTCTAACAAGCAGTAGAGGAGTCCTACAACAACTGCAGCCGACAGTTCACAAAGGAGAGAACGTCCACAAGCACTCACGCTTAGCTGAGGTATGGAGGACACAAGTGATTTTACTTCACTGATTTTATTCAGTAAAAATAAGTTCTAATTTGTGACATTCTGTATAAAGATTTATGTTAATTATGGAAACTGTCACTTTGCTGTGAGAGGCTTTTTTCCCCTCAGATTTTATGATGCTGTGTAAATGTAATTTGTAGCTTAAAAATGAACAGAAAACACAAGAACTGTATTCTAGACAACGAACTCTAGACACTGTTGTTGTACATTGTGAACAGAGGAGTCTCTTAGATCAGGTCAGCTCTTAAGACTTACACAGCACTTCTTATGAGCAGGTGAGCCCTAGTCACCATCAGGATGACATAATTTTAACTCCAAGCTTCAGTATTTTTGGCCTCCTGCTGTGTGTTATTTATTTATGTGTCTGTGTTTCTGAGTTTTCCCTGACACATTTTTTGGCAGGTACTGCAGCTCGGCTCAGATCTCCTACCTCAGTACAAGCAGGAGACCCCCAAAACCCCTCCTCACATCATCCTGCACTACTGCCTCTTCAAGACCACCTGGGATTGGGTCATCCTCATCCTCACCTTCTACACAGCCATCATGGTGCCCTACAACGTCTCCTTCAAGACGAAGCAGAACAACGTGACGTGGCTGGTGGTGGACAGCATCGTGGACGTCATCTTCTTGGTGGACATTGTTTTAAACTTCCACACCACGTTTGTTGGACCCGCTGGAGAGGTCATCTCAGACCCCAAGCTGATTCGAATGAACTACCTGAAGACCTGGTTTGTTATCGACCTGCTGTCCTGCCTGCCGTATGATGTCATTAATGCCTTTGAGAATGTAGATGAGGTGAGTGTGGCTGTTGTGTGTTTGCAAGGGCATTGCACGTTGAGCTGAAACAATCAATCAAAAAAAAAGAATTAATCAGTGACTATTTTGATAACCTACTAATCCCAATTATTTAAATCATATTTCAAACCTTATTTCAAATGTTTCTGAACATCTGCCAGTTATGGCCTCTGAAATGTGAGCGTTTGCTGCTGAAATGACATGTACGATTAGTTGATTGATTATATTGGTGTTGATAATCAGTTGGTCATATAGCTGGAACTGCTGACACAAATTTCAGCTTTTCTTTGTCACATACCGGTGTAAATTTAACAGTTTTGGGCTTTGGACTGTTGGTCAGACAAACAAGTAATGAAAAGATGTCACCTTAAGCTCTGGAAAATTTTTATTGGCTTTTCTTATTTTTACTGTTTATGACATGTCACAGACTTAACGGTTAATCAGTTACTCAAAAAAAGCTAAACAAATGTGTATGTAATACATGTAGATATTTAGATGTTGCATATTAATTGTAATTGAAAAAAGTAATTTGTTTCAGCTCTAATTGCACAGTCAAGGATTTGTTTCATCATAAAGGGATTCATTTCTGACTGACAAGTAACCATTCACCAGAAATCTGTTGATGAACTTTTAGAGGCAGAAATAATTGTGTGTTTATGTACAAAAGAAAAGTACACAGTGAAAGTGAGATCAGTCAACAAATTATCAAAAACTCTTAAATATCAGTATTGGTATTGGTGTCAAAACTCCAGTATTAGTTTGGCAAATAGTGTTTTATTTTTAGGATTATAATAAAACTGTTTTATCCTACTTGACAAATTGGAAAATTAGTACTTGTGCTCTCTCTTGTTCACACTTTTCCCACTAAATTTGAGTTAAAATCCTAGAGGTAATAATTTCTAAGGTGACTGACAGGTTATTAGGTTTCCCTGCAGGCACTCAAGCACATTTGATAACCACTGTAGCCTGTTTCAGATCCTGCTCGCTGGTTGTTGTTTTGTATAGTGACAGTGAAAAAATGACTTTGAATGAGAAGCATAATAATATGTTTGTTTGTGAGTTTATACATGTTCAGCCATAATGAGGAGTGCTTGCTGGAAAGCTATCACAGGATCTTGAGATAACTGGCACATTTTAATTGGGGAAGGAGCGTTACATCATTAAACTGAGGCACTCTTCAGTGCTCTGCTGTGTCACTGATGCCCTAAAACCATTAACACCTTATGACAACTGACAAAAGGACCGAATAGTGGGAAAATGTGTGCTGTGATTCAGACTAGGGCATGCTATTTTACCAGACAAGGATTTTGAGTTGGTCACTTTTAACAGTTTTGCCTTCTTCTTATAAATGTGAATACATTAGACTGTGCATTGTCTGTTTTCTTGTACACAGTGGAAGAATACAGGTTGTTTTTTTCAGTCATGACATAATATTACCTGCCTGCATCAATTTCATTGAGAGGAACAAATAACAGAATGCTTACTTGTTAAAATATTTTCTGTGTGTTTTCCGATGAAATCTATTTAGAACATATCTAGCTGATACCTCCTTTATATCTTTAGCTGTATTCGTATCTTTGCAGTGCAACCACAGCCTCTGAATCGAATCCAAATGTTCCTGGAGAAATCACTGTTTTTTTTTTTCTTCCAACACACACACAAACACACACATTGATTAAATGGAGCCTTAGGGTCCTGCACTTGCCAGATTTCATTATATCAATGCATCATTGAGTGTGCCTGTGTGCTGCGCTTAATTAATTAATTTACGCTTAGTTTGTTCCACTGTACAAAATCCAAAACATGAAAACAACAAGTTATGGTTTTACAGGAAGTTTTGTGCTGTAGGCATTAACTTCGACACAGCCAGGCTAGTCATTTCCTCTGCTTCCAGCGTCTGTATTGTAAGCTTAGCTAATTGCTCTAGTTTACATAATGTACACGAGAGTGGCGTTGATCCTCTCATGTAATCCTCGAACAGAAAATGAATAAATGTCAGACTACTCCTTTGAGTAGGGCCAGTAGGCTTTTAATAGTTTTACTTAGAGAAGAGTTGAAGCTTCTGTCTTCTTCTGAACATATTTACAGTTTACACATTACAGCTCAAGATCAAACTTTACGTCACATTACATAGGGGTTAAAGGTGTAAATCATTGAATGATACTCTGCTACAGTTATTCACTTGTTTTAATGAACAGTTATGTTACAGTTTAACCATAACTGTTCATTAAAACAAGTGAAAAACAGATGAAAAACACTTTGGGCGGCTCTATTAATAATACAGACAACAATGCAAACAACGCAATGTAATGAGGTGCTGACTGTCATTTTTATTATCATCTGTGTGACTCAACCATACAAATCCCATAACAGAAAATAATATTTATTTTCTTTTTAAGAGGTTATTGTTACATTGTGAAAAAATGTTACTTTACGGTGGAATATTTTCATTTTCCCCACAATAAACTGGTTGTTTGATTCCCCACCAGACACAAATGAATGACAGAACTGGTAATATTTGTTACATATTTGAAACTTTCATTTGAATGACTTGTAACTTTGGTCTTGTGTTATGGGTACTATATTACTTGACTCTTGTGATTATTATATTTAAACTGTGAATTAACTTTACCTTTAGTTTCTTTTACTTTTTACAATATAACAGGAATAGTACCAGATCAGCTTATTTTCATAATAAAAAAATCAATGAAAGATCAAATCTGCTCTAGCTAAAAATCCAATTTTGTGTCCAATAACAAAGATAGAGCAGGGTGGAGAGTACTCATGTACATCCATCTCAGGAGGCTAAATTTTTACCAACACTATAAATATACAGTACTAAAATCGATATAGGTGCACCTATTCATAAACCAGAACCTTAAGAGCAATATGTAGTCTCCAGTTGTAACATTTATAAACAAAGGTGAAGAAAATACTAAAAAAGACTGCACTACCACTTCATTAATATTATTACAGTCTTTATCTTTGATTGCTACTGAGAAGCATGCAACACGTTGTGCCTTTCAATGCCCCCACACATGTAGAAGAGCAGTGTTAAATATCCAAATTATCACTTTGAAACAGTTTGAACATTGACCTATTTTTGTCAGCTCTGAAAGCGTTTGAAGTTATAAAACCCTACACACAACACATTAATAATATTAATATATATATATATATATATATTATATGTATATGTATATATATATATATATATATATATATGCACAGATTATATTGCAAATGTTTAGATTCTTAAGAAAGAGAAAGTTTGGCTCTGGTGTTTGGTTTATGTAATATGCACATGCCTGTATGTTCACATGTCAGTGGATGAGAAATGTAACTATTTCAAGTAATAATGGGGAGTCTTTGTTATGAACTGTGACATACATTTCATAATAAATATTTTATACATATTGTACTGGGCCTGTTTTCTTCAGGCACCATATAGCATCCTCTCTGACTTGTGAGAATTGTCTGTCTTTGTGTTGTAGCTCCCCTGCCACCAGTGATAAGGGCACATTCAAAGTGTTAGTCAGCAGGTGTGTTCTCCTGCTGATCATCTTATCACAGATAAACCTCAGCAGTTTTGTGCTCATTTAAGAGGATCTCCTCTGACACCCTGCTCACATTGATCCTACTGTGCCACAGATGTGACAATCCCGAGAATAGAAACTGTAGCTAATGGAACCAGAACAACAGACTCCAGATTACACTGTACTTTTTATTATTTACTGACAAAATACCTTGTATCATAAGTAAGATTGTTTATTCTCCATTGACCAAGATAGAAATTACAGTCCCTATGCAGGTAAATGGATTACTGACTGAGAACATATAAACTTTGAGAACAATCAATTGTTGTTTGTGACAATAAACAAACAGCGGGCCAGAGGCAACTTTTAGAGTTTTAAGTGTCAATGAAGAATTTCTGTGATGGCACCCTGACTTAGAATTCACTTTCTTAAACTAATCTCCTTGACGCCTGCACCCTGAAGCTGTTTGTCGAAAATAGTAAGAGGATCAAATTGGGTTTGCAACATCACACTTTCTAAGCTCAAAAGACACAAAAAGCACAGATAAGCTTTTTAAAGCAGCTCATTAATTCCCAGAACACCTTAAGACCTGCTGGACAGACTAGTCATCTCTTACTGGGTTAGAGGAATTCTTTATTGTGATCTTTGTACACTTTTAAGAACACATCACCAAGAACTAAAACCGAGTGAACAGTAAACAAATCCAAAACAATAATTTAATGAACATCTCCGACCTGTTTTAGAGGAAAGTCAGGGTATTCTATGATTTTCTCTACCGTCAACAACAGGCACTAGAAACTATGCTGACCAGCTGTTTTAGGAAATGACTTTATCCTTTACTAAAAAAATAAACTGTAATTTTCACCCATTTTTAAAGATTTGCATTTTAGAGAAGGAATGAACTGAGGCTGAGGTCATAGACCGTGAGAAGTTACATATTGAGAAACAGACCAATGTTGTAGGTTTTGGTCTTTTCATTGGATTTGTTGAACAATGTAGAACAGCACGAGACCCTTTCAAAAATACTCACAAAACTCCTTCAAAACTCTCTAACTGTTAAAATAAGTTTTGTAATACTTTCTGAAAAGTTGACACTGAGTTCTGGAGGAGTTTTTTGAGTTGATTTAAGATAGGTTGAAGGAGTTCTATTCTAAATCTGACTCCTTCAACATATCCAAAATCACTGTGGGTCCACATTTTCCTGACATGCATGTATCAGGCGACGATCTGCACATAGAGACTGTAAATAAAGATTTATATACAGTCAATGTTATCAGGACATAAATACAGCTGGAATACCGAAACTACAAATGACTCACCGCATCAAGTACAGCATGGTTAAAATCATGAAACTTTAATCCAAACATGACAACTGGGTTGGGCTAGTGTCCTCGGGCTGAGTCGTTGTAAAGTCGACATTTTGAAGGAACAAGGTGAAATATAACAACACATTAGCACAAACATGTACAGCATGTTGTGTGTGTTTTTTAAAAATCCTTTGAATCTTTAATCTTAATCTTTAATCTCCAAAGTTTGCTTTCGTCTGCATGTGTAGCTGCTTTAAAGCTTTTAAGCAATGCATTTACTAATATTAGTGTGATCAGGTTACTGCTGCTCTTTTCAGTCTTCTGTGCCTCTTGACAGCCTCTGAATGCACAACTGTTTTTGTGGTGAGCTAAAGGAGGACGGTAAATGTGAAATTAGCATTTCCCCAGTTTACCGCACCACCGAGCAATACCTTATCAGAGTCATATAGCCAAGACAGATTCAAGGTCCAAATTATCCTTTACGGTTTTCTTAGAATCATTCATGCCTCAGCACAGCCAAGGCAAGACATGACTTATATATTAACGACTGTCCTCAATTTACAGCATCGCACTCATTCTATTGAAGTTTATGTGCACTTATTTCCATGAAGTACAGGAAACTACAAAGGATAAACACTGATCCTTTAAGTCTTGGCTTACAGACGGATTTTGCCTGGTCCTGCAGGTTGTTAGAAAGTGACTGCTCAGCTGCACTTCAGCCTGGTTTGGACGGGTTCTGTGGCTGTGAGCCAGATTCGCCACAGAGACGCTGGGTGGTGAGGACGAGGCACTGGACTCAGCGGGTCGTTCTGGTTGTCCGGTTGCACAGATTCTCACTCTGATACAAAGTCAAGGTGACTCATGGCAGGCGGGAAGTCCGCTCAAGTCCAATCTGAGCAAAGCAGTAGAGGAAAGCCAGCATAGGTGGGGCCACTGTAGACCAGCCTGAAATGAGATGAAAACTGATGTACTCATCTGGAACAGTGAATAGAACAGAAAAAGATCCAAAATCAGAATTATTTAGTCAGAATCAGTGCAGTTTATAAATACAGATGAGGTAAATTTAAACTCAGCCAGGAAGTGACTGCTATGTACTGAGACTTGGATTCTTTTACAAGAGCTAGAGAGACAGAGAGTAATAGTTTGGTCAGTGCTCTCCGCTGTACTGTGTTGTGTTACGGTTATTCACTTTTTCTATTTATAGCTGCTTCTTAGAGGGTCGAGTAGGCAGGTAAGGACAGCTGTCTGCACCTCCTCCCCAACTGGCTTCGCTCCAGATTATCTCAGTAACCTGCACCTGCACCCACAATGCTCTTCAATGGTCTATTCTTTTCTATTCATGTCAAAATCCAATTCACGTACACACAAGCTCCTTCCTGCACAGCTGTACTGTCAGTTTCCTGTCAGTGGAAAAGAAAGGTTACATGGGATAAGGCTTGCAAAGCCATATTTTGACGATAAATGTTTTATGCTATGCTGAAGTCAAGTTTTGTTTGTGCAGTCTGGGAATTATTTTAAAAATATACCTTTTTTTTTTTTTGCTTTTATCCTTTAAAAACCGCCTTGATGATGTTGCCAGTCAATTCAAGCTAATTATTGATGCTACTTTAATCACATGGAGCAAAATTTGAATCAGTTTCAAGTGCACTGTTGAAATATTATGCATTTCCGACATGTAAATTAATCATTCAAAGTCTTTTAGCCCGAGGCCCTGTGCGCACCATGAGCAAGCCTTGCTTCCATGCCAAGACGTCCTAGTGTTTTGTCTTTGCAGGTATGTACATTTCATTAACACTCTCAGTGTGAAATATATTCTCTAACCAGCCATCCAACCTTTGCTGTTACTGACTTCAAACTAACAGGGTGAAAGGCAGAACACCAGCATACACCACAAGCCAAATGTGATTAAAGAAAACTACTAAGTACCAAGCCATGGTAAAGAGATGGAGAGTGGAAAAACTTTAATGAATATCCTATTTCCTCCAGCTCCATGTCACTATGGCTCTAATCAACCAGTGCTGTAATTACACCGGTTTCTTTTGCCACTTGATTAACAGAGTACATCAAGTTGAACTGAGGTGAAAAGGCCACTTGCAGAGAGGCAACTCAAAACTAAATAGAAAGCTGAAACTGTGCTTCTAAGTGAGGTAGAGACTGACAACTTGTAGGCTTAGCTCTGACATTATCGTTAGACTGATACAAACAAGGGACAACTGGTGTTGGTTTTAGCAAATAATAGAGAGCGAGTGTGAGCTTTTTTTAGCCATGCTAGTGGCATCGCTCTAGGGACGGCAATGTCTGTCAGTCCAGGGTGAAATATGTCAATACTGGATGGACTGGCATGAAATGTTGTACAGACATTTATGAGAATGAATCCTACTGACCTTGGTGATACCCTGACTTTTCCTCTAGGGCCACCATGATATTTACATTTGATTTGTCTCAAAAAAATATATGAATATTTCTGACTAAATTCACTTTGTGTTTGGTGAATGTTAATGCAAAATGTAAATGATACACATTAGCTAACCTTGCAAAACCTGTGAGCAAGGTTAGCATACTAGCTTAATCTTGTTTTTCTTGTTTTAATCCATTATACTGGCAAACAGAATTGGAATTAAAACAAAGTGTACTCAAGTAATAGAACTGTAACTGCACTGATATTATGCCTAAAAGATGCTTTAAAAATTATCTACTGGGTAAAACTTAAAAAAGGAGGTAATAAAAAAAACCTTCAGAGTTAGAAAGTGTTCTTACAGTGACTAACAGCTGTATTTCTTCTGTAAAAAAAAAACCAAAAAAAAAACATGATCTTCCTAACTCTGAGAGACTAAGAGGACAGAGCTATGATTAGATTAGAAGTGAAATGAGCAGAAATTACAAATACTGCAATAGTGCGCAAACTTTTTTGTTATTAGTATATCAAGTATTATTATTTTCATTATGGACTAATCTGAGATTATTTTTTCAGTAAATCAATTAGTTGCTTGCTCTATAAAATGTGGAAAAAAGTGGAAAAATGGAAAATTACAATCAAACGTTTGGCATTTTTGCCTAAAAATGGACATGAATGATTCTTGATTATTAAAATAATTGCTGATTATTTTTCTTAGGGTCGACTAATTGATCTAGAGGAATAATGACTGCCGTAAAGTTCACCTCCACAGTGCATACAACTATAATAGCAGATGTACTGACTGATGACAAATAGTCTTCATTTTAAACATAGCCATTGAAATTAGATTGGAGGGTCACTAAGTTTTAATTACAGCATTTACAATTCAATTTGATGATTCATGTTATTGAAATAATACCAAGCACTGTGTCACTTTTCTGTTACATTTCTAACAACTCAGCACGGTGACTTTTGAGTGATCCTACATGGGGGCACGCAAGACACTTTGGACATCTGCAATAAATATACACAACTATTGACACAGTGTGATTAGGAATCTGTTTTGTTCATTTTACCAGAGAGGTCAGAGTGCAATTACGCTACTGCCCGCACTTGTAAAAATCCTAGACAGGCTCATTTAAAAGCATTGATTTCATGCTAATGAAGCAAACCGCAGTGATTTATTATGCAGATATAAGGAATGGTTTTAGGAATCTCTGGTGGATTTGTTATATCTCAATTTAAAGAACAAAAACGCAAGGACTCAGCGGGAGTGACACAATTACGAAGTGGTTTGTTCAGTAGTGTATTTAAAAGCACACACTGCCAGGTTATGTCTTTATTTTTAGTCCTTTAATGGTCCGAATGAATCACCATAACAGCAAACTGAGATTATGCATTTAGTTTCTAGTTCTTATTCTGAATAATTCACAACAGATTTTTTTTTTTTCAAACACCCTGTTCATATTTTTAGGTTCCTCTTAACTTATTTACACCAAGTCTACAGTACTGTGTGTGTGAAAGGGGTCAGGAATGCTGGAAGAGGCATAATGTTACACACCATTTGCTGTGAGCCTGCCAGGCTTCCAACAAATGATTACTGTCACAATAAAACTTAACTGGTGACTAGAATATGACCTTTGTGCAACAAGTTGAGAGGTTTCTCTCTTATTCTGAAGGAACTGAACACAGACCTAATGACTAATTTAATCGAAAACAATAAAAAAAAAACATTTCTCCTGCCTTGCATTTGCAAGTTTTCTTATAACACTGGAATGTTAAGAGTTGCTGCCTTTGCACAGACTCCCCAACATCAACCAAATCCTAGCATTGACATTTCACAACAGATCACCAGGTGGGAATGTGCAAAATGGGAGAGATGCTAAAGGCTGTCTACGTGATCCATGGCATAATCACTTTTTCTTGAGCTATTGTTTTCCTCTGCAGAGAGCAATCAATCTATACGTCAGGACAGAGCTACCTTTGGTGTTGCAGTGTTCAGATTGTACGCCTCACCGCTGGATTCACCGTTCACGCTATTTTTAACTTTACCCAGCATTAATTCATATTAACATGAAGAAAGCATATCTGAGTTTCCAGATATATATTAGTCTAATTTAAAGCTGCACAAATACTTTTTTTTTTATTGTTAATAGATAAAAATTACCATGTGTGATTTTAAATGGACCATGGTTTTGGTTTAACGACCCCCTGTTTTAGTTCAGTGTCACAACTCTCATCAATTCCTGTTTCCAGCAGCAGGCAGCTGTTCTCACCAAAAAAAAGCTTTGATAAAACCCACTGTACTGCACCTGCCCAGCAGCAAACAGCAGACAGACAAAGTTAGCGACCAGCTGATGAGCATAGTGGAGCCTTTAGCAGCTAAAGAGCCAAATATTTCCCTTGGGAGTTAGTGAGGAGAAAGAAAGAGCTACAAGGAAAGTAAATATTGGGCCAGAAACACAACTGTGTAAACAGGCAACACTGGTTCCAATTTTATAACATAATGTCAAATAAATCAATTACACTGCTTGAAAAATAAGTAAACTATGAATTTTAATTCAGCATGAATCAAAAGTTCTGATTAATAAATTATATAAATTATATGGTGATGTGTGAACACTAAGCTGAGCTCTCAGCGCCCAAACCAGCAGCGATTGCAGCTCAGACTGCTTATCATGTGTAGACAGGCTTCAGGAGGGCCTGCCATCTTGCTTTAGGTACCAAATGAGCCAAATAAAGACACAGGGAGCAAAACAGGGACTGGCACATCCATGAAGCAGATGTCTCTCTATTTGGAGGAGTTTGCCCACGCAGATGCATAAAATTCCCCAGTATGACCACAGCCTCGCCCATCCACTGAAAATACTGCTAAATATACAGACCCACTGAACAGCAGCATTTTTAATCACTGTATTATATTTTATTTATGATTTTACTTTCAGCCTATGTGAGCTGGCCTCTCGGTTGCTTTACACACACTATCTTTAGCTGCTGTCACTGGAGGAGAATCTGCGATGTCCTCCAATTCAGCTAAATGACTGATGCTCCACACTGCTAACAAATTTATAAACGCCAGCTGAAACAATCCTGCAAAATAAAGGCACAAACAAATCCTATTGAGCAAGTGTTGTGGAAGACAATTTACCTTGAATGAAGACACGCTTCCAGAAGATTCTGCCAACATGTATCCCTCCAAGGAACACCAGATTAGAGAGGATGAGCATGGCAGTGGAGAAGGCAGAGAAAAGGGCAATGATTCGCCTTTTCATCGCCGCAGAGAAATTCTGCTCCTGGGAAATCAGTAAATAAATAAGTAAACTGCAGGAGAACCACAAAGAGATTTTCATCGTAAATCTGAAAAATAAAGAACACCAAAGCACCTGGCACTAATGAACTGTGTGACCATAAACTAGGAGGACTACACAGCACGCCAACCGAGTTTATTACTATTTTGAGAACATGAACCTTCTCCCAAGGCTAGAGGCCCAAAAAAGCAAGAACAGCCTGAATGAATCTACTGGAGACAGACTTTTCACCCTCATTAATGTTGTGACAGCTAGATGTGACAGAATCCAAGCAGTTTGTCTCCTGACTGTACCTACTGTAGCATTATCTCTTGTCTCTCAGATTATATGACCCCTTTATTTCTTACAGGAAAGATTTCGTCATGTCCACACATCTTAACTGAACATCAAATCAATGGGAAAACCAGGAAATGCTTGGATTTCCAACTTACAACAACGGAGTGAATAAAGGATGACGCAAAGAGAGACTTCAGCCCGTTTTCCACCAGAACTCCAGCCCAATTCATTAGGGCCCAGTACTGTAAGTAGTCATGGCCACCGTGCCAGTGGCAGACGAATCCAAACGCAAGGCCAGTGGATAATATTTTGTAAAGGGGGCCGTGTCGCGAGCCTCCCAACGGCACGTAGATGTACCTGAAACATGAGCACATAACATGAAAATATAAGAACTTTAATGCAATTAGAAAACATGTAATGTTTTAATCTTTTCAATGAGATTATAATTTGTCTAAATCAGTAAAAAGCAGTAAACTAAAGGTGGTAATAACAGATGGACAGACAGATAATTTAATGATTTAATTATCTTTCCTTAGTAAGACAGGAATATACTGCTGTCAGTGAATAGTGCAGCTGTAAAACAGAAGAGGGTTGAAAATGGCACCACAATGCACCAATGAATTGCAAAGAACAACCTGTCACAGAAATGATCGTGTCACGTTCATTGATTTTTAATCAAATAAATGTTGCTCTGACGCCCAGTGCAAAAATAGAGGCACTCCAGGGAACATCAGTCCTGCAAAGTTGTTAATAATGCTGCAGCTGGGTTAATGATTCCAAAGTGGTTCCTGTGACTGGAGCCAAACCCTTGACAAACATTTAACCCACTTTCTTGTTTTGGTTGGCTAAGGCCGGATGTCAACAAAATTGCTTATAAATTGAGGACAGGGAGTTAAATGAAATTGCAAGATTTATTTATTTTTTTTATTTAACAACAAACAACAAATGTCTACAACGTAACACGTGTAATTTTACAGAGGTTTTAATGAGACATACAGCTGTATACTCATGCAATAGCCCACTTGGTGTGAAGAATATCCCTCTCATCTGTAAAAAATGTGGCACATGTCGTGAAGAAAAATGGTCTCAGATACTGTGAGAACCTCGTCTGTCCCAGAGGTACCGAGACTCTCAACATGCTACATCAGTCCAACACTTAGAAACAAACATCACGTTCTATCTAGTGTTGCTGAGCTGGGAACTAATTATCTCAGCCACCCTGTGGCTAATCAATGTTCCTGAAAGATGAGCCAGCATTTTCTGAGCCTTAAATAGAGTGGCCAGCTTGGCCATATTGGAGGATGAAAGTAGGTGCAAAAACAGATGGAGAGGTACCAGTGTTAGAGCCAGAGCAAACTGAATACCTAAACATACTCAGCATCCATCCATCTGTTTGAATTATTTAGATGTAGATGGATTCGAAACAGATGTTAATCAAAATACGGTAATTTTGAGATGTACATTAACACCTGAATAATCAGTGTGTTATGTAATACCTGACTACTACAGAAGCTGATGGAGTAAGCAAAGATACCACGGGCTTTATAGACTAAGAATCTGGGATTAACAGAATTAGAGTCTAGCAAGCTGCCTGTTGATTCTTAAGGCTCTTATAGATAGTTCACTTGATCCTTCTTGCTCAAGTGCAGTCAGAACCCGGAGCTGGATGCCAGCCTCTACCAACCCAAACAGTACCCCAACTTCCTTATTTAAGGCTAACATTATTTCCAGGATGGGATCAAGCTGCTCTTTCTCATATCTAACTGCAGTAACTCCCATCAGACAGACAGCTAACAGCTCTTTGTATTTGGCGATAAGTGCGTGTACTGTGAAACAGAGACCCTGGGACACACAGTGGTGTACAGGCAGGGAGGCGTGACGGAATAGCAGAATGGGCCCTTGGCTGCTGGGGAGACAGGGTGTCAATGAGTCATATAAAGCCTGTCATTTAACACCCTCGCCTCCCATCCCAAACCCTCTTCAGACAATTTCAGCAGAATTTCAGAGACTACATTAAAACCTCTTTAAAGCACTTTTCACAGAAGGCATTAAGAGGCATTATGTCATAGGTATCATTTGCATCTGCAGTAGGATGGTGCAAGTGTGTGTTTTCCCATTAAGCAGGAAAACAATTTCCAATGGACCACAGATTAAAATGAAACTTGCATTTTGCAATTTAAATTCTAGGATCTTCACGCACTTAATTAGTTGGGAGACAATTTACAGACAGTCTAAGTATTTCATATTTCATTTCTAGCTCATCCTAAACATCTGAAAAGCTAAGTACACTGCATCTATCATACATGTCAAGCAGCAGAAACAACCAGTGAACACAGAGCACTAATTATGGTAATAACCAAGAGACAGGAACATTTTCCACAGAATATCAATGCAATTTCACAGCAACCGTGCAGATGTAGCGTTGCCTTAATGTATGAGCAGCATCCTGAATGGACCTGCGACTCTCAATGGCTGCATTCTATTAGTGTACATCATTAAAGCAGACCAAACTAATAGTATGGGTGTCAAACTACAAGTGAGCAGACCCATATTAGCTTCCATTACATATGCACGTAAAACAAGAGGCATTTCTCCAGGATGCAGGAGCAGTAACACAACAGAGACTGCTCTGTAACAACACGCAACCTCATAATCCTTGAAAGCCTACATACAAGTGGCATCATATCCCATTATGATGACACATCTGCATGAGCTTTTGGCCTGGTGGCACCTTTTTTTTTCGTAAGGATATTTAACCGTCTAGCTCAATGCCTCACGAAATAAAAGCTCTTAAATATGAGATACAGTCCTATTAACTGCATTAGTCCAAATGTATAATGAATAAAACTAGAGAGAGAGAGAGAGAGAGAGAGAGAGAGAGAGAGATGGGATAGATAGATAGATAGATAGATAGATAGATAGATATTCTAATGAAAATTATTAATATTTGATTTAGATGACATTTGACATTTTAGTATGCATTAACATCTAGATTAATTCTGTCACCTCATAAAGTGCCTCTTACCTGATGAGCCATCGATACAGACCCTCTCAATCAAGTGCCTGAGAGTGAAAAAAATATATATTTGAGTCCACAGATTTACATAATAATATAAGCACTATACCTAGGCACTGGGTTTTATATAAAACTGGCATGTCATGTAGTACTATATACTGATGTATGTGTGTTTTTCTATATGCATTCTTTTGTCATTAAGAAGATTAAGCCCCCTCAGTCTATAAACTGGGCTGTTAAGTCAGTGATGTCTATCGACAACTTTATGCGATCCATCAATGTTGTCAACATTGGCCAGCTCAACACACGGGCTGGATTAGACATCAGTGTCAACGCCAGTCAGCGAGCTGGTCTACAGGGGGCGGTGCATTTTTATTGCTAAACCAATATATGCTCAAATTAAGACTGCACTTCATATTATTAGTACATTTAAGACAAGACTGATTTTGATTCTATGACAAAGTGATACACAACACCCCTGGTAATTTACAAGCTCAAATCATACCCAGTTTGTTGCTTCACATTATGAGGTTGCATTTAATTTACGTTGCTCTGTTTAAACCATACATACACTCATGTGTCAGTTTAATGAGTACATCTAAGCTGCATTCATGCAGTCTAAGCCAACCCAGCCCTACAATAGATCTCATTTATAGCGAAGTTATAATATTCAATTTATTGTGAAATGTTTTAGAAATTATTAATTCAACTTTTACCAGTGTCAAACTGTATACTCTTATCTAAATTTTCCTGTCCTTACTTAAATTATTTTATTGCCTCATGCCTGCCCTTTGTGAAGCTTTATAAAGTGCCATATAAATAAACTTTATTATTATTAGCATTTCTGAGGCTGCAGTTTGTGGTGCTGTTGAACTGTATTGCATCACACAAAGAGGCACTTCTGATATGTGGCCTACCCTCATTGATAGAAATGGTCTAGACAAAATAAAAGCAACACCTGTCAGTATAATACAGTACAGATCAACAGCACCATAAACCATAGCCTCCAAAATGATCACAGAGTTAAATCAAAACAGTTTCTACCAAAACAGAACATTTTAACTTCATGAAGGTAGGATTTATTAGCAGTACTGTTGTATTATGGACTGTATTATTTTTAGCTAGGTGAGCTAATAAACTGGCAGCTTGGTGTGAATTACAGCATATTTTACAGCATATGAAACAAAAGTCTTTTTCTTCATTCAGAAGTGGTGAGCATCCTGGAGGACCTTGAAGCTAAACGGCAAACACAAATGGCACTGTAACACAAAATGTTCACAGTTACACATTCTTGACTGCCCTGAAATTCGGGCGGAAACTTTGTTGCCTTTGGCCTTTTCTATATTTGAAGTCTTGCTGATGAAGTTGCTTCATCCCTGTGTAACAAACACTGCAATGTGTGTGTTCATTAACTTGAGCAATTGTGACCCCTTCAGCATAAACAAGGCATAGTCCTTTGCTTTGTAATGAAAGTGTTAAATGAGGTTACTAAACGTAGCAATCATCATGACATTTAATTTCATAATGTCCACTTTTTGTGGAGGTGGGTGAAACAAAAATAACTCAATATGAGGTGAGTGTGTGTGTGTGATTAAACATAACTGTTTTATGTTATTATGCTGGACTGTGTAATACGCTCATAAACTGGGAACTGTCAGATCTTATTTAAAACTGACATGCAGTTGTAATTTGCATTCTATTTTTGGTGATTTTAAGATGCAGACATGTTTTATGTTTAATGATTTACTTTATTGTCTTGGGAACGCTGCTACAAGCCTGTTTCTGTTTAGAGGGAGAAAAAAAGGAAAAGCTTTTGCCCGTGAACACACCATTGGTACGAACAAACTATGTTAGCTCAAGCCTGAAAGAATGATATGATGTTCCTGGTGCAGGGGTGACCTATTGTTCTGATTGTCAGTAATAACAGAAGATGAGACATTTCGCTGTGCCCAGTCTGAATTTGATTGCCAAAGCACAGCAAGCACTTAAAGCACTTCACGTTAAATGCACCTTTTCCTCGAGGATACTGGGGTTGCTAGCTTTTCCGGTCACTGACATGTTAAGGAATGTTGGCTGCGAAACCAGTATAGACCTGTATTAATGTCAGCGGTGTTAAATGGAGCTGGTATGATCTTACCTCCACATTCCTGTGAAACTGTACATGATGCTGACACAGGAAGGAAGCTTGGGGGGAATCAGTTTATCCAAAGTAGCCAGCATGGATGGAAGACCAAACAGTACCAGATACTTCACATAGAAGAACTGGACGAGGGCCAGGGCCAGACCACCTGTGAATGATTTAATGATTAAGACAAGTTTTTTTTAAACTTTACTACAAATACCCAAGTATCTATAGACCACAGCAGTCACTTGCATAAACTACATATACTGCCCAAAACTTAATACGCCAAGTGAAAATGAATATGTCAAATACAAACAAAATCACATTTCAAAAAAACTGGATAATGAATTGAGGGCAATGAGAACATCAGTAATCAGCATATCTGATGGAGTTTTAAAACCAGCAAAATCCTGTGGGGGTAACATGTTTTTACACTCTGCATCTTGAAAACACATGCAGTGTGTGTGTGTAGCGGCAGTGAAACATTAAAGCTGAAACTCAATGTTATACTGTGCATAGAAGGCCAAAAATATATACAGTATAAAGACTTACCCAAGGCCCAAGGAGGAAGAATTTGTAAGTAGGTCTCATTAGATTGGATGGAGTGCATGTACATTACATGGATCATGTACTCTGCAATGCACCACCACAGTAGGATCCGTCCTGATCTGAGCACCAAGTAACTAAGAGCAGATCCGTCCTTGTCACTCTCCTCGGCGGGCCTCTGCATCTGCAAGTGGAGGAAGTTGCTGGTTGAATCTTCACAACCAAAAGACCAAAAACCAGGATTGTAATAAAAGAGCAAACGCATACTTTATGAATATGTAGAAATTAGCTTCAGATTAAATATATGGTAGCTATATCTCTACAAACATGAAAAATTACTGTCTGCTGGTAAATAGCCCACCACTGATGTGTTATCTACTATGTTTTTAAAAAGCTGACCTGAGATACACCCGTGCTTAGGAGCAGTAATCAAATTACCTCAGTAGTAGCCTTTGATGGCTCTCTTACCTGCTCAATGTAGTCTTTGTATGTGATAATGGGTCCATTGTAGAAAAAGGGATGATAAAAGGTGTACGAAAACAACCAACAGAGCGGCACAACTCCACCACGGTCTGGAGGGCACCAGCAGTGCTCCAGGCTGAAGCTGATGAAGCGCAGACCGCAGACAGCAACACTGAAGAGCAGCAGATAGTACTCCTCCTCTGTCTCGTACCAGCCTCTCTGTGAAATGCAGTGGGAAGGCCAATTATTTTTAACACATTTCAGGGGAATCCTTATATAAATAGTGACAGTTTGACACTAAATTTAGATATGTTTTTAAAATCACACTTTACCTAGTAAGCAGATTATAGAATATTTTGGACATAAGACTGCTTAAGATACTAACAAAAATATGCTTAAGACAACATTTAATGAGGTCTGCTTAACAGCATTGGGAATGTAATCGCTTTCAGAGTTGTGCTTGAAAACAGCAGTCAATTGTATGTAATTGCACATGTGAAGGGGGGCTGAGCATGGGAGGGGAATTTTTTAGAAGCATGCACAGGTCTGTCAGGTCTATTTCACTTTCTAAATTCAAATTTCTAACAACTGCGACTGGAGCATAGTTTCCAGGCTCTAACCATACTTTATATGTCAAATACTGTACAGTTAAAGGCTGTTTTTAGTGGACAGATTTGACTATGCTAAAAGTAAATATAAAAAATACTAAGAGCCAGTTTCCATAATGACCAACCCTAAAATCATATTAAAACTTAATTTAAATATCTTTTTGGTCTTCAGTTCATTGCGTTCATCATTGTGGTGTATTGAGTAAAAGGCAATTTAGTTAAATCTCACGTTTTTGTGGTTATTCTTTTTTTTATCACTTTGAGAATGAGGACTACTAGCATGTCTCCCACTGCCTCTCCCACTTCCACATTCTCATAAGAAGATACTGAGCACTTCCCATCTTCTAAACCTCAGGAAATACTAGAAATAACCTGCTTGATGTGTATGCTTTCAATAAATTCACTCAGCTGTTACAGACATATTGGAGCTGAGAGGCCAAATGGCTTTAACATTCCTTTAGTATCTTGCGCCCTCTTGTGTTTGTTGCAAATATTACATTTTGTGATAGTCAAATGGTAAAATCTGATTTAACTGTAATTCTAAAAATTCACTTTCAGTACCACAACATTAAAGAAACTGTAAATTTGTACGATGCCATTAAAGACACAGACACTTCCTCTGAATGGTACAAGTAGTGGCTGCAGTCAATGTTCACCTCAATTAGCTTGTTAAGGAACAGCCAATCCGGTGAGGAGAACAATCACCTGTGCAGCACCTTTAGTGCACAGTTTTCTGTTCTGCCTGGAGATTGAGACAAGGACCTGTCTTTCACAACTTTTGGAGTTTTGTGGGAGATTAATGGACTTTTTACATGTGTATATTGTGTGTACAGCTACAGGTAAGTCTACTTTCTTTATAGTTTAAAGTTAAGTGTTGTTTTAGGGCTGACTGAGTGTGTGAGAGATGCAGATCTTCAACAAATAAGATTGGTGGCTTTGTAAGGAAGTGTTTGCATTTGGTTTAATGATTTTATCAGTGTAGAAATATAATAGTTGTTACAGCAATTTGTGGAGTTTTACTGCTGATGCAGTGAAAGTGATTTATTTTTTTGCATGATTTCTGTTTGAGAGCCACATTCACATACTGAATGCACACCTACAGATGCTAAGAAAAAACTAGCTATCGTAGCCAAGATTTTATAGCCCATATGACAGACACACCAGTGGAGATGCTGGCCCTTTAAATCGCAACAAATGAAAATTAAATGTGTCATTTACTTTACTTTGAAACATATCTTTTAGTAGTCTGTATAATCTAGTGTAATCCAGTTGATTAACCACCCACCTGGATCTCTTGAAGTGGCTGGATGTGAAGTGTGGAGAGCAGCAGCAGGTTACATGCCCATGACAAAGTGGGTTTTCGCAGTTGGGCCACTGAAAAGGACAGACCCAGATGTACCAGCAACACACTCACACCTTTAACCCCCAACACGCTGCTGGCTGCTAAGAGGCCATAGATCGTGAGTACTGGCACCCTGAGCTGTTGGAGAAACATGAAACAAGTTGGATTGAAATATAGCTCTATAATCCATTTAAGAGCACTGTAGCAGCTGCTTCCTACCTTGGGATAAAAGATGCTGGTCAGTCTCGATATGATGCCATGACCAGTCAGGGTCCACAGCAAAGACTTCTTAGCCCATTCAGTCCAGAAACTCCACTCAAAGTCTGATGGGTCCTAACAAAAACGACAAAGTTTACACATCTGAGGCCTGGTGAAAAGAGGAGCTTAATGGTGTGTTAAGGCCCTATTTTTTATGTATCAACCAAACCGATAAAGGCATTAAAAACTGAAATTGAAACTTAACTGAAATTAGCTTTTTTCTGTGACACAAAATAGTTTAAATTAGGGGCACTATGGACTTAAAACAAACTTGACAACATAATGTTTGTTCAGACTAGGCTTTTAATCAGCAATTTAAATATTATACTTACCCTTTTATAACCCTTAAGAAGACCCTTTTCCAACTGGAATCCTCTCTCTAATCCTGCTTCATGCTCTGACATACAAAACGGGAATTAACTTCATTATTCTTTAATGTCTCTTCTCAGTTCACTGAACCAACATTCGATATATGTCCATCAAGCTTACGTTTTGAGAACCTGTGCAATTGGTAGAAAGAGTAGAGATGTGAGCCAAAGGACAGCACCCAATACGCAAGGATCTCTGTCCATGGCAGGGGTGTCAACCAGGTCTTTGATTTAGATGTCATCAGGTAAAATCACTCTGCTATAAAGCACCTAAAACAGAGGGATTGAGAAACACACACACACACATTTAATCAGGTAATCAAATCCACAAGCAATAATTGGCACTAACACAGTGTCAAGTTGCTTAAAATCTGATTATGTAGGCCTATTACATGGATGTGAAACTGAAATTACTTATTTAGCTCTAGTTTTCAAACTGTCACAGACATAGACACAAGAAATTGTACAGGGATTTCTTTGACGGTGCTGTAGCATCATACTGTTTGATTCTTTTTCACCATTATTCTGGATTCAAAATTCACTTTCACGTGTCATAACCCGTTAAATGGTCGCTAAAGTAGCGACTGGCAAAAGAAACTTGTTGTCACGTATTATTATGTAGTCTTTTACGATGTATTGTGTATTATTTCCACTGTACTACCTGGAGTAGCTAAAATTTAGAGTACATATCTAACCGTTATCAAACAGCAATCACTGCCGTTGCTAAGTAACACTGCGCCCAGACGTTGCGGACTATGACATAGCCCGACAATTGTGTTGCCAGGTTACGTCGTTTTCTGCCCAATGGGGCTCCTTTTTCTTTAATCGGTCGGATAAATATGGACCTGGAGGGGTTGTTATTATTCTGGCTACTTGTTATATCATCGAGGTGGTTTACACCTACGGGATGTTCGTTTATATTCCAGGAGTTTAATCTGCATGGTGACGTAATAATTAGCTACAGTGTGAGTTGAACAGGTCAACAGTTGAAGCTGCAGCAGTGGCAATTAAGGTCGGCTTCTTTAAGAACCTCAAGCGCCAGACTGCAGCACTTTCTGTCAAAAAGCGGAGTCTTAGCTCCGTCAAATCCCAACAAACAGACATAATACACCTGTTGTTGGATTCAATGCGATTTACCCTTTCGGGTATATCATTATTCTGAAGTTCATGGCAAATTTACGTTCGTAAACCCGCTGAGAAATCATAGAAAAAAGGCGCTCCCCATTGCTCTGGAACTTGCCTGACACTCATTACATTTTTAAGTTTTCTTCAGTATCAAAGTGTTTCAGTGATAGCTGTCAGTTCATCCAATGGTGCACAGTAAACATAAACTGCTAATGACGAATTCGGCGAGCTTAATTTTCCAAAATCTTGACAAATATAGGTTATAAATGGGGCGATGGTATTCTACATTCAAACTGAGTAACTTTTTACCAGTCAAATCTGGCAACACTGCCCGGCGAACGGGTAAAAAGTAAAGACCAAAGCAGGTAACGATACTTGGCATCATCTTGGCATTTGAGATCATAACGAGACCACTAAATGCAAGTCGGCCTATTTGCACACGTTTCCGTGCTCGATTGGCCCATTTGTTTTTATTCCCACATTGATGGGTTACCTGAAAACACGAGCTACGTTAGTAAGCTAACGTTAGCTAAGCGAGCTAATAATTTAAATAAGTTGCTGTGTTACCTAATAATACTGTGCTGGTGGTCATTGCGTCGCTGTAAATTGTAGACTGCACTGTTTGACGGTGCTTGGACCGCAGCAGCATGACGCTAGTAAACTCCGGTATCATTCAAAGGTACTGAATTCTCCTTCTTTTTCCTTGTTTCACTTTGGCAAATACCTTTTTAGAGCTCGATCGCCCCCAACTGTGTCGGAGTGGCTCGTTAGCTTATGCCAGGAAAACCGATTGCATGAACTGTGTGAAGTTTAAGTTCTGTAATTGAGTACTTTCAGTTTGTGCTACTTTGTTATTGTTATGCTACATTTATCTGAAAATTGTAGTTACTTTTAAGATGCATTTCTTGTAGGCTATGTGTGAACCGTAAATCTACAGAGAAAAAGCTATCGTTGTCATTGTTATGTACTGTTGTCATCTCTGTCTCTATTGTCCAGCAGCAAGAGTACAAACTGTTTGCTATATTCATTGAGGTTTATTTCTGTGGTTTCACTTGTGATTATTATTATTATTATTATTATTATTATTATTGGCTTGTCATCATGCATTTGGTAATTCTTTTCTTGTCAAATAGGATGTCTTGCCAAGTCCTTTTTATATGCTTTTAATCTTGCCATGGTATTCCGATGCAGCAATCATTTTCATATATGTTTCAATAACTTGCAAGTAAATTAAATCAAGGAACTTACTTTACAGTGTGTTTGCTGCAAATACACAGTTCTACACTTCTAGTTCTCCCACCACCCTCCTGGGAAAGCAGCCTGCGAGCCATGCAAAAGAGCTGTACCCATCAACCCCTGGACTATTCCAGAAAGGTCCTGTCTCAACCTGGAAGAGAGAGACTTTCCTCCACTCCAGAGAGAGACAGTTAAACAGACAAAAAGAGAGGGAGAAGAAAACAAGAGGATTCAGCCTCGTAAGATGACTGCGACTGATGGACTGTAAAATAAAACACAGACAGCTGTGCCTCTGGAAGCAGAGGCAACAACTGCCATGTCCATTCAGCAGTCGGTGCAAAAAAAACGACACACAGGCTGCATTAGCAACCACCGTCTGGCCTGACATGACTCTAAAAACGCCCGTGATAAGAATACTTAAACGGCCTGAAGGGACTACCAAAGTCCCAGTCAGAGACCCAGAGAGCAGAGCCTGTGATATACTTAAATGGCCTGAAACAACTACTGAAATCCAACCTGCAGAAACTCCCACAGCAGAGCCTGCAATGACTAAGATAGCAATTCATCAGCTTATGGCACAAAAGGACAACAAAATAGCTGTACTAGAGAAAGAAAAACTTACACTACTGTGGCAAGTCAAGCAATTAACACAACTCAGACATGTAGTGAAAGAAGCCAGTCTGGGGGGGGGGGGGCTTATTGCTGAACTATACACAAAGGGAAAAAAAGAAAAGGATGCAGCCTTAAATATAAAATGGAAACAAACAGAAAGAGGGTGCTTGAGGGAAACCTGGCCAGGCAGGAGGAGGATTATTAAAAAGACACTGGCCCAGGTCAAAAGTGATCTGGAAAATTCCAGATGCCAGTGGGAGAGTGAGAGGTCCCATCTCCTCGCAGACCAAATCCAGGAAACACCTACCCTCAAAGCTACATTTCTTCAGGAGCTGGACAAGAAGAGATCAGAGTGAGAGGAGGAAAGGTCCCGCCTGGTGGAGGAGCAAATGAAAGAAACCTCCACCCTAAAAGCAGCACTTCTCCAGGACCTGGAGAAGAAGAGGTCAGAGTAGGAGGAGGAAAGGTCTCACCTCCTGGAGGAGCAAATGAAGCTCTGGCAAAAGCACAAGAAGACCTGGACAGAGAACGACTCCAGTGGAGCCATGAAAAGTCTGGCCTCCTGGAGTCTCTGAGTGTCTTCAAGCAGGCTCTGAGAGACAAACAAGAGAGAGAGAACTCTACAGATGGACTGAGGACTAGTGGGGGAGCTGGAGAATATGATGGAAGAGGTGCAAAGACATCCTCAAAGGAAATCTCTCAGGAAAAGATTCCTCCAGTAACTAATATCACTCCTTTCCTATCACTCCTTTCCTCCTGCTGTCTCTCTCTTCATCCCACCCCTCCACCCCCACGCCCCCTTAACCCAACCGGTCAAGGCAGATGGCTGCCCACCCAGAGCCCAGTTCTGCTCAATGTTTCTACCTGTCAAAGGGCAGTTTTTCCTTGCCGCTGTCACCAAGAGCTTGCTCAGGGTGGAATGTTGGGTAAAGAAAATTTACTAATTCCCTGACCTACCCTTTGATATCAAATGTTAATCTGGGAGTGGATTTTCTTTACCTTTGGGCAGAGCCAGGTTATCTTTTTCCAGTTATGATAAGATAAGCAAACCGCCTGGTTCCAGTGCCACACTGAATAAACACACACTGTGGGAGACTGTCATCAATATTATCATCTAACTCTTGTCAAGACAGTGAATAAGCAAAAAAACCCTCAAGATCACTTTGATAATACATCATTTCTACCGCAAAATTAGCCCCTCATACTACATTAGATCATTAGTATAGTTAAAAGTGTGTCAAGTCTTACAGCCACATAAGGCCTTAGTGTGATGGCATTATAAACAAAGCAGTATAAAGTGTTTCAGGTAATTGAAGCACTTTGGCTGCAGGACGTGCAGGAAGAGATGCTCTTTCTGTGGCTCCGTGGTTCTGATTCTGTGGTTGTACTGAATGGAAAGATATAGGCCATATATGTCATTTGTGGACACTGACCCAGAGTATTTTGGTAGTGCTGAAGAGAGTTGAAGGACACTTAATACTACCTATATAAGTTAAAGAATCCTGGTCTGACACAAAAATGTTTTAAATTCAAACAGTGATAAAATTAAAGTCAGGGCTGACAAGTTTTAGGAAGACACTTTTTACTTCTGTTATATACTTAAGTCATGAAAACTATTTAAAAAGTATATTGTCTTTCACGCAACCTAGAAACACTTTTTCCATTTATAAGTTCTTCTGTCATGTCCTGAACAGATAGCTGAAATTTGTACGTGCAAGTATGGGAAAGTTGGGGAAACAAACAAACATGGGAAATTTAATTGGTAAGGATTTCCACACACACGCAGTGATTTCCCCTGACATTTTAATCACTCTGCTGGAGGATTCTTACAGTTTTACATGGTTTATTGAGGAGAAACTGTTG
Organism: Lates japonicus; assembly: GCA_033238685.1. NCBI lineage: Eukaryota > Metazoa > Chordata > Actinopteri > Centropomidae > Lates > Lates japonicus. The sequence goes on from BRZM01000093.1 coordinate 694,013, forward strand.
GTTAATGCATCAGCAACTGACTCTATACATGCATCCTGAATTAGGTTTGTAGCATTTTCATAGCTCAACAAAAGAATCTTAACAACAAAAAAGGCACTGGGAAATAACAAACATGGTAACAAGTTGACATTAAGACAGCATGCACAACAGTAACACAGCATAAATCTGTCCCTCATACATGATCCATTCTTTCCTCACTGACAAAATCTGCAACTTCTCACCCAGAACATTAACTTTTCTGACAAATTAAAGGAGTGTCTAGACTCCACTTAACAAATAAACATTTGATATTTCATCTCCCCGTAACATCTAAGCCTATTTCTTTGCCTTACAACCAAATACAGAGCAAGATAAGAACATGACCACATTTCATGTACGCTTTTCCGTTATCCACACTGAGAGATTCAAATTCATCAGTATAACATTTAATTGTAAGCTCATCTAGAGTGTGTGTGTGTGTGTGTGTGTGTGTGTGTGTGTGTGCATGCTAAAATGTATGCATGCATTCATGCTTGCGTTTGTGTATGTGCACAGTGAGTGTAATCACAGTATGAATATTGTTTTTTCACAGCTCGTCGGTCTCTCCATCGAAGGGCACGGCATCGTTCTCCATATGAATGCTGCTTGGCTCGCTGCTGCCCACCCAGCCAATAGGAGTGCGGTTGAAGGAAGGCCGGCAGCCAATGTCATGTTGGTACACCACTGCGGGTTCAGGCTCCTGTTTGGTCGCCTCAGTGTCTGGCAGCTGGAATTTCAGGAACTGGTTGGCCTTCTCAAAGCCGCCAAAGGGCATGGCGGACCTGGTGAGGTGAGAAGATCATTAAAACCCCCTATTTGTCACTGATCACCTACAATGTCAGGTCTTGAGGGAAGTACCTGTTGAAGCATCTGTACTTGGGCAGCTCCTTTCGCTCAATGGGACCAGGCATTGCCATTTTCAGGGTTGCTAACAGACCCTCATCACCCTTCATGGCCTTTTCCCATGGTGACACATACGTCTTCACAACAAACTGCTTCTTAGATGCACCCCCACCTCCTGTGAAGGAAACATCCACGGCTAAGGCTTATGACATGATGTGTATGGATCTTTAATGTAGATAAAAATGTTTAACATTTTAGGAAACGTGCTTGTTCAATTTATGATTTAGATGAGAATATCATTATCACTCTCATATTGGTACAAATATGTAGTTAGAGGCAGCATGGGAAAACACCTAGCCTTGCTCTATCCAAAAGTTGAAAACAAATCTGCCTACCAGCACCTTTTAAAGTTAAGTTAACAGTTTTAAAGTTAACAACAATTATATCTCTGACACATTGTAGCCTAACTATTTCTTGCCATGCACAGCTGCTTCCTGGTATCTCTGCTGGGTGCTCAACAACGTCATGATGTCGACAGAATTGTTTTTGCACTTTGGATTTTGCATGGATTAAACAGACAAGATATACCGTTTCAGTTAGTGTACATTTTCAGAGGCGCTGGTGGGTCAATTTTGTTACATTCAGCCAGAACTGGGCCAGCTGTTTCCCTTCTTTCCAGTCTTTAAGCTAAGCTAAGCTAAGCTAAGCCAAATGGTCTCTGGTGGGAGCTTCATATTTACTGTACAGACTTAAGTTATTTCCCTATTGTTTGGATCTGTTAAGCAAACTAAATGCATCACAGAAGATATGTGCTCTCTTGTGAATGTGTATTTAAATCCTTTCTGCAGCAAGAGACACTGGAAAATAAAACTACCAAAAATTACCAAAAAAAGTGTGATACAAACCTTTTAGTGGAGACCACTCACTGGATCCTTCTCCTTTTCCACCTGTCCCATGTTCTCCACCAGCCAGTCCTCCTGCACCTCCTGCACCACCTGCACCTCCTGCTCCTCTGGCTCCTGCACCTTTGCTTCCAGGCTTTGGAGGAGGCACAGGGGCTCCTCCTCCAGTGTTTAACCCTACAAAATTCAGCTGCCCAGCCTGCTTGCTTACATAATGCCCACCAACGTTTATCATCTGACCTCCCATTTGACCTCCCAGAGAGGGAACAAACTTCTGGAGGTAGTCCTGAAAGAAATGTGAGCACAATAACCAACCCACACAGCACATTCATTTGTATCTACTGATGAACTTTGTTTCATCTTTATGTTGCACACAAACATTACTGAGCATTCTTACATATGTCCAAATTTCAAGGTTATCTCAAGGTTTATCTTTTTTCTGTGACTTTCCTTTGAAATTACGGAAAAGTGATCAGATTTTATTTTATTTTTTTTCCCTCCACAAACTAGGCTCTCACCATCGACTCACTGCTGAAGACGTCGGGGTTGTTCTCATAGATGAACTTCTCCACTCTCTGCTGCCTCATCTTGAACATCTTGGAGCCACGGTTCTTCATTAGGGAAAGCTCCTCCAGCATGATGTCTTTTGGAGTCCTGATCTTTGTTCCCAGGTCGAACTCCGATGCCTCTGGCTCCGACTCGTACTCTAGGTAAGGATCAGCCAAACAAATGGGTGTAACATTTGAAAATGTGCGAGCAAAATGTTACTTGGAAGTAAAGAGGGTTTAAATCTTTTCATATTTAATCGGCAGTAACTTTCGCAAAATAAATTGACCAGGGAGGTGATCATTCACTGTCTGTTGAAAAGATTTGTCTTCATGATCAAATGTGCTTTGTTTGTCCTTGTGGCAGGATTAAGTTTCCCAGTAGTAACATGCCAATGTGAAAAACTAGGGAAAAAAAATCATAAAAAACCTATCTGATGATGATGGGCTGTTAAGATATTGACATAACTGTAATCATGTGTTTCCTCTGAAATAACAGAAATAATATGACCAAAGTATAGCTGTTCAATAACCAAATTTTACACACTCATTACATGTAGTGACCATGATGGGACTGCATAATATCCTGATGAAGAAACTAAACTAAAACATGTCAACCTAGAGTTCAAATTTCTTTTGCTGTTGTTTTGTGTTAGCTTTTATACTTGAATTGTGCTGCAAATGTAACCCAGCATATCCTGTGAGATTACTTCCCCTGCCTACAGTAACTATCACCTATCATCCATCTATTTATGTATACTGTGTTTATATGAAAGAGCTGCACTGAGCAAGGTATCCCGACCGTATGGAAATTTGGTTTCATGTTCGTGTCATTTCATGTCAGCCTTACCATCCTGAGTGATATGTGATAGGTCAGTTATGATCTTGGAGAGCTTTTTCCGCTTGTTTTGGGGGGCAGGTGCTTTCAGAGGCATGACTGGAAGGCCAAGAGAGAATACGGTGTTAGCAGTAATAATATTAGGGTTACAAACATACAGAGAAAATAACTTATTTGACACATGTACTTTTTGAACATATTCAGAAAGGACAGAATTAATGAAAGTGAACCTCTTTCTCTCAATAGACAAAACAAAGTAACGTCAAAGCTATTTTGTTAAGTATCAAATGTTCAATACAGAATAAAACTAAAGCAAGAAAAGGAATTTAAAGAAAAATAGAAAAAAAAGTAAATGGTGTTTTTAGTGGAGCAACTTGAGGAAGTTCTGCTTGACTCATATGATATTATGATGTTATATGTCACATAACATTGTGCCTATACAAAGAAATTAATTGATAGTAATATGACTCTAAATCCACACAGCCACAGCCTCTGATTAAGGTTCAACTGCACTTCAGGGAGTGTTTTTGTTTCTTCACCGTCAACACCTACAGCCATCAACAACCCCTGAAAAGTGAGTCCATGGGACCTGAATGTAACAGACAGACAGACAGCATGGCCCCTGCTCATTTTTCAGGTTCAAGGGGGATGTCAGTGACCTCAGATTCCCCACATTCCCCAGTGAAACACATGTCTGTGCCAACGGAAACATATAGCTTAATGCGTGTTTCAGTTGTGTTTGGGGTCACGAGATCTGTACACAGACTGACTCGACATAAACAGAAGCACGCTGTTGCATAGGCAGAAATTTGTGATCGATGCACCTTGGTGCTTTTCTGCTGCAGTAAAAGTGATGGTCTCAGGATCATAAAATAGCAACTGGATTTATTCATATCATCTGATCATATTCCCCAATCTGCAGCCTGCATGGGAACATGTTGGCGGGGAAAGTGGGAGTAATACTTTCCTCTGTCTCATCTGTCGAGATATGAATCACTGTTGACCCCATATTAGCATTGATAATGAAATTTCTCATAACCTCCCTAGTCTGGGATATGTATCCGGTTCTTACATTATGTTAGGTGTTTATGTTACACAGTTTTTTAACTTTATACATGCATTTAAGCACCCTCCATTCTCAGTAGTTTCTTTAATTCCAAGTGGCAAAACATCACATCACATCACATCTACTGGCTGTAACTCAACCCCCTGCTGCTATTTTTAAATGCCGTCTCCAGCCAAGACATTTTAGCGACGTGTAATGGCGTCATTCAACTATCAAATGGGCTTGACACAACCCTTAAGGACACAATACACACCTCCAGAAAACAATTCAGAGTGTGTGTTCGAACCTCTCTCAAAACATGAGTGAGATTAGGAGCAGTAGTGGGTGTTAATGAGGAGGGTTTTGGACACCGTTTAAATTCCCTTAAATAATTACAAGCTTAGGGACCGCTCAGATTTACCACTACCCCCCCGCCCCCTCAGGGTTTGGTAACATCATATAAAATCTTTGCAACGCCCACAGAGAGGGATGGTCAGCACATTCACCCATTCCTTTGGTCATTTTAAGACGTACCAAGAAAATCTAAAAGCAGCAACGTGACTTCCAGTGCCATTTGTTGGTAGAATCAAAAGCATTTTCATCAAAAGCAAAGTAATAATTTGGTCTGCTGAGTTGTTGAGGTCTTCTTTTATGTTTTTTTCAGCAGCACAATCCACAGAAACTATGACTGGGATTATGTTGCACATCTTTATTCCCTCTTCCCATTTTTGTAGCAGCCAGACTTCAAATCCAAGCTGTTGTTTGATTAGTAGAACAAAGCACACCGATGGGATGCAGATCCACTCACCGGGTTTTTTGGTGTGATCCTGGGAGGAGAGACAGACCTATAAATACCAAACAGAGAAGAGGAGACACTGGGCTCAATTCTGGTGCTCTCGATCACAAGTTTACAAATCCCTCAGTGCCTCTGACCCCTCGTATGGCTGGACCCAGGTCCCGAGAAGTGCAAAACCCACCCTACGCTCAGATGGCAGACCTTCCAGAGGGTTGGGGGGTGTGGGTGGCAGCAGTGTTGGTGTCAAGACGGGAGGAGGAGGTGGTTGAGGTTAGGAGTATGAATAGGGATCTGGGGGGGGGTGGAGGGGTGGGAGGGTGTTGGGGGGACGTGTTAAGGCGGGGGGTGGGGGGGACTCTCTGTTGGCCAGCTGAAAGTGCTGATGGCGATATTAAGGGAACAAAATCATTCTCACAGATGGCTCAGAAGCCTATATTTAGTAGCAAAGAGTGAGGAGAACAGAACTCAGCTATAAGATAACCTCAAAGGACTCTGGGGTGTGTTTGGGGAACACACAAGACTGATAGAGATGGCGAGTAGAGTATATACAAGCACACAGTTCAAGTTTAAGGTTAAATATATATGTGTATATAAGGGTCAGTTTGTGTTTCAAAGTTAGTGTTAGCTCCTTTACTTCCCGCATTACTCCAACCTGACAGTAGATTGTCACATTTTCAGTTTCTCTGAAGCATCATATGACTGGAGACAGAGCTGTCAGACACTTGAGCAATATTTGCATGGCTAAAACAGCTTGTGCAAACACTACTAAAGAGCATTTTGTAGCTTTGTTTATTTTGAGAGCCCTGCAGTATGAATGCATGAAAACAATTTTAAGTGTGCACAATTTGTTTGAAGACAAAATGGACAAACTATGGACATCTGCCGTAGTTTCGGAAATACTGAAATCATTAGTTCATGAGTTGAGCGCACTCACTCTACCTCATTGTGGCACATTAGTGTCTTGGAGCTGTGAATGGCAACTTCCATGGCAAACTATCAAAGACATGTTGAGATATTTCAGTCTGCACCAAAGTGGGGAAACCCAAGGACAAATTGCAAACGCAGCTAAAAATCATCACGCTCAAGAATATACAACGTAGGTAATTTATGTGTCATTTTAGAATGTAAACTTCTCCACTCATTACAACCTCCAAAACTGTAGAAACAATACAGAGGACGTAGCCACGCTGATCAGCCAGAATATTAAAACCACCTGCCTAATATTATGTAGGTCCCTCTCATTCCAAGAAAGCTCTGACCCATTGGGGCATGGACATGGGACCTCTTGGGGTTTCCTGTGGTGTCTGGCACCGGGACATTGGCAGTGGATCCTCTGGGTCCTGTGGGTTGCGGGGTGGGGCCTCCATGGATCTGGTTTGTTCCAATGCATCCCAAAGATGCTCGATCGGATTGGGATCTGGAGGGTTTGGGGGTCAGGTCATTTGGGGTTGGGCTCTTGGTGCGCTGTGGTTGTGCATTGTCCTGCTGGGGAAGGCCACTGCTGTCAGGGAGTGTTGTTGCCATGGGGGACAGTATATGGCATATCCTACCATATACTGCTGAAATGTAATTTCTGTGCAACTTTTGTTGATGTGATTTTTTGATGAGTCTTTTTGAGTGTGTTTTCCTGTTGTACTTTAAATGTGATGCTGAACTTGCTGATCCATAGTATATTTATGGATCTGTATAACTTGATATTTAGCTGTCTAAATACGAAAGTGGTACATTTTGTAGCCTGGAATCTTGCCCAGCATCATTGGCTTTGTTTATCATAAATGGTTCACCTATATTTAAATCAGTTCTGCCTTGTTTTAAACATGTTCCTGTCCAGCCTGCTCTAAAAAAATACTAAAGTCTTGACCCCTCAGTTGTAAGTAATTTTAGACCCATCTCCAAATTTATATTTAATCCAAAGTCTAGGGAAAGTTTCCTGTCATCTGCTGTATGATTGCTCAGTACAGTCAGCTTATAGTAATTGAAAGATTTTCCCCGTATCTTCCCTCAAATGACTTCTTTAAACTCGCGTACTGTACACAGGCCTTCTCTTCTCTCTTTTATACATCAATCCAATCTTCCTGTTTCTGTATCGTTTTAACGGTATGTTAAAACTAACTTTTTTTTGTCATATTTTATTATTTTGGCACACATCTTCGACAGCTCTCTGAGGTAATTAATTGTTTGAGTGCTGATGTGACATCAAGAGAAGTGATAAATTAGAACATCTTATGAATTATCTTATTGTAGTCTGTAGAAATTCAGACTACAATAATACATAACTATCAGGGAAACTACTATACATGGTGTCTTCAATAAATCTCTAAATAGAAACTTTCCGAAAACTGAGAAGCCAGTTTTGTTTAATTTTTTTTGTTTAATCTTTTTAAGCAGTTAAATTAAGAACAAATTCTTAATTACAGTAGCAACTTGGCAAAATGGCATTTTCACTATAAATAGTCTTCTGTTTGGCTATTAACAGCCCTATATATAGGTACCCTATGAGTGTAGAGGTTGGAAACAAAATGCCCTTCTGGTGGCACGCGCAGACAGAGAAGAGTCCAACACAGACTCCACAGCACCTCTCAGTGGCAAACATTCATGCAGACAGTAAAAAAAAAACAAAAAAAAACATAAGAAGAAGAAGAATATTCCCAATATTTCCATGTATGAGGAGCTCCTATTCTGCAATTGTGAAAGGATAGAAATGTGACCTTTCACACGTTAAGCTGATATTTAAGGCAAAGTTCTCTGATTCACGAGAATTTACTGGATAACATTTAGATAAGAGAAATTTAAATTGTATTGGTATTATATTGTATATATATATATACTGTACACTTAAAATACTTTAGAATGCAGCAATTTAGATCTCACCCAGATCTCACCAAATTTAGGTTCAAAGGTGAGTGAAAAACATGACTTTTGTTCCTTTCTGCACAGTCTTGTAGTATTCAAGTATTTCCCACCTCTCTCTCTCCCTCTCTCTCCCTCTCTCCCTCTCTCCCTCTAATAGGCTTTGCCACCCTCTAGCGGCAAAGCGTATTACTTGTATGTGTCCACATTGCTTGTTTTTTTGTATTTTTGGATGAGTTTCTCTGCTATTGTTGCCCTTCCTTTACCCCTTGAAGTTAGCTCAGCTTGTTTTAATGATCTTCCTCTGATATATTATAATGATTTTCTTCGCATCTTAAGTGCTGGCATATAAGACATGACACTAATAACAACAAATGTATGACACCAGACTCCAGCCAAATAACTTTTTTGTCCAGGCAAAAGATTTGCATTTTCTTGAACGGAGTTCTCTATTAGCCACAATAGCCTCCTCATGATGAAATACTGTTTAAGTATCCTGTTGTATTTTGTATCTGTTTACTTTATAAATAAGATAATTAATTAATAAAACCTAGCCTGAAAACCAGTGGTAAAATTGTGATTAATCTTAGCTCAATTATCTATCAACTTTATGCTGAGTAATGTACAGTATATTCATATGCAGAGATGGTGGAAAAGGTATGGTAAAAATGAACAGGCATATATGCCTCAAATAGTTACTGGCAGTGTGTGTGTGTATTTCATCCTTTAAACAGGCGCTTTTGAGTGTAGAGTTAAAAATCTTTTTTATTAAAACTAATATACAGTTACAGTATTGCACTGCTCATTTATTAATCTTATCATTTAATGCATGCATGTACTGTACATTCAAAGAAAAAAGTAGGATCACACAGTCAACAACAGGGGGCAGCTTTCAAATCTGATTTTATTCTTCTAAAAATGTCTTGTCTCTCAGTCAGTATAAACTTCTACTAAGCATTAATAACAAACATTTCACACTTATTATTTAATGCAGCTACATTCAGACATATGTATTTATCATATTTTACACCTCAACATAACTATATCCACAACAAAAATTCTGTAGCCATAATATTATGAAAACAAGAAAGAGCTGTAAGAGAAATTATATTTTAAAAATGGTAAAAAATAACAAAAGTATCTTCCCATGAATTCCACATCTGAAAACAACACGTTCATTTCTTTCTTTCTTACTTGTTTCCATTAACATACTCAGTTTCTCAAGGTATATAGCTATTGAATATGTTAATCCTTTACTTTTTCCATTGTTAATGGAAAGACACCATCTAAACTTCTGTGCCTCTTTCTGTCAGCTTTTATAGCTTCTCCAATACACTTCAGGTGCCAAACTTTCTTAGCCATCATCCTTTAATTTCCTCTGGCTGTGGGATTTCAAAACTGTATATAATCAATCATAAGTCTCGGTTTTACTACATCTGATCATGACCTTTTCTGTGAAATGGACTGTGACCTAAAATGTTCCATCTGGGATTCCCATTCCCATACCTCCTCTCCACAGCCACTTTCATTCCTTGAACCCCTTTTGCAAATGCTGCACTCAGATTATCAACTTCCCTTTGCACCCATTCAGATTGAATAACAATTAAACAAAACAAAATACACATTCCTTCATCTGTGTTATTTGTTTAATAAAAGTTAAAGAATTTACATATATCTGCAAAGATCACACTGATACTAGGAAGACTCTGGTGTGCCTAAGTGGCAATTGGAAGCTGTGATATCCAGTGACAAGTGTACATTCAGTGACAGCCTGGGCACTTGTTGAATGTGACCCATGCTAAAAAGATAGCATTTCGCTCTCCGGCTATAGTGAGCAGAGGTATTTGGCACCACCTCACTAACGCATTGCAAGAGTAAGCCTTGTCTTCACATATAGTTCCACAGTGAGCTAAGGCGTTTAAAATCATTTTACAATTTTCAACTAGTTATGCATCATTTCAACCCCTGGAGACTAGGTCATCATAGGTTTCTTCTTGATAATGCTGCAGACAGTGGGTAAAAAACATTTTGTGCACATCATTTAGTAGGACAAATACTGAATAACAGAATACATGTTCAAAGATAAAAGCCTTTATCCACCTCCACCTGTCAACATACTACAACATACATCTTCAGTGATTTAATCCTATGGTCAGAACTGCAACTATTCATTTTCAACATCTTTCAGACACTTCAAGTTTCAAAGAATAATTCAGTACAGGCTCTGTTTAGATGGTGTTTCTGCTTAATTAGTAGAAAGAGATCTCCAGTAGCCTTACACAAACCTCCCCCAGGACAGGCATATGGTGGACTATACAGCATACAGTATGTGCTAACACTCCCTTTTATTATTATTGTCCCTTGGATAATGTGTGAATAAATGTGTTGGTAGCAAAAAACGTGATAAGCAGCATTTTGAACAGCAAGTAGATTATGATGATGTGTTACCATTAATCAAATTCGAACACCTTTAATAAAAACGTGACCGGTTTCTGGATTTTAACGTACAGAATCATGCCATCACTTTATGTTTACAGCTAAATGTCTGGCTTAAATCAAGGGCTGAATTTTCATTCATTTGTTTTTGTTCAACCAACCACCCAAAACCCTGAGATATTCTGTTTACAAAGATCTAATGAGAAAAACAGAAAATTGTCACATTTGAGAGAGACTGGAGCATTTGGAGCATATTTGGCATTTTTGCTTGCCCTAAATAATGAACCAATTAACAAAACTGTTGTTGACAAATTTTTTGTCAATCGACTAGTCATGTCAGCACTAAATTCATAGTACATGAAGATGTCCAAAGCTGTTCACATTGCCCCTGGCCTCCAGACACGGGGCTGGACACCTCCCTTGGTGGCAACAAAACGTGGTTTGGGTGCTTGAACTGGATTGGACTTGAGTGGGGGCAAAGAGGAAAGAATACTGAGCTCAGGAGCGCTCTGGAACTGCTTGGCTGCCTGGAGCCCAGTGGTGTAGGAAACTGGAGTGTAAGGTGTAGCAACTGCAGGGGGTACAGGGTTTGGAAAAGGGCCAGCAGAGAATTTTGGGAGGCTAGGCAGTCCAGCTGGTTGGGAGGGAGGTGAAGCCGGGGTCGGGGCACTGACCGGTGCTGGTGTCAAGAGAGGGGCTGGGCTGGGAGTGAATGGAGCAGGAGGTGGGGAGGTCATGCCAGAGTGAGTCAAACGTTCTCCAAGGGTTGTGGCTGAGCGGGGTGCAATGACTTTTGGAGCCAAAGTGGGAGCTGACATGGGTGTGGGTGTGGAGAATCGCTTGATCTCATAGACACGAGCTGTTTTGATGGGGATCTGCTTAGGTGAAGTTAGTGAACTGCCCACCATTGTTGTTGAGTACTCTCCCTGCTGCTGTCTCTGGGCCTGGTAAGAAGGCATGGCTGATAGATTAGTAGCACTGCCTCCATAGTTGAACATGGCAGAGTTGAGCTGGTAGGGCTGCCTTCTCATGAAATCCAGAGCTTTGATGCCCTCTCTTTGGGAGCCTCCTCTACTCCTGCTGTCTAGCTTACTTGTATCCCTCTGAGGCCCTGTAGGGATAGAAGGGGCCAGGAGTGGATTGTATCCAATGGGTGGTGGGGCACGGACATTCGGGGAGTACTTCCACTGACTGGGAATGGAAGGATTGAGAGAAGAGTCAAGGGGTTGGGCTGCATTGTGCATGGCCACTTCCTGCTGGTAAGGGGTCTCCGGTGGGGTGTCTACTACGTACATACCCATGCGGCTCTGCCTGCGGGCAAACAGCTCAGCCCCCTTACCCCCTGCTTGAAGAATCTGTGGGGCTTCGTGGATGACCCGAGGCTTGGGTGCCACTGGAGGAGGCACCCTCCCCATGCCAGCCTCACCACTCCTCTCTTCCTCTGCAGCATCATAGTTAGCCTCAGTGGGTGGTTGGCCATAGTTGTGTCGGTTGGACCTGTCATCCAGGTTCTGCACCATAGACAACAGCTCAGGATTGGGGGAGTTCTTTTTGACATCTGGCACATTGAACATAGGTTTGACTTTGGCACTGCGCCGCCGAGCCTCAAGCAAGATTCCTGTGCGACCCGTTGGACCAGGAACAGGTGTTGGAGCTACAACTTCTGGATGGGTGACCACTGATGCTTGAGCTACTGGTGCCATGGAAAATTGAGGTGGAGGTAGCTGAGCAACTGGTGCTTGAAATACAGGTACTGGGGCAGTTGGGTCAGCTGAACCAGGAATTTGGGATACAGGAGGAACAGAAGTGGGAATCACTCGTGCTTGTGGAGCTGGTATGGAAGGCATAGACAGTGGAGGTGCAGTTGAAAATGGAGCCTGATGAACAGTTGTTATTGATGGTGCTGACTGCATTGTCTCTACAGAGGTAGAGATGGCTGGAGGATGAAAGGTAACTGGAGCTTCTAGGGTTGGAGCCAAGGGACCTAGAGGTACAGAGGATAGTGGGAAGAGCACTGATGGAGCACTTGGGGGTAGTTGTGATGTAGCAGATGCAGCATTAATGGGTAGTTCAGATGCAGTGGAGAACGGTGGTGGCACAACAGCTGCCGAAGCAGGACGCTGGGTCGTTTTTGTGATCGGTGGTCGAAACGTTACTGGGGCAGTTGCAGCTCGGATGCTGATGAAGCCAGGAGTGAAGGGACGTGCTGTTCTGTTGAGAACATTACTAGTAGGTAGTTCTGGTAATGGTGTTTCAGGGGGTTGTGCAGGACTGGTTAGAATAGTCACTGAAGCAGTGGCTGGTTTGGGTGCCACAGGTGGAGGTGACATCACCATGCTAGCTGTGCTAACTGTAGAGTAGGATAGGTCCCCATTAGACACTGCATGGGTGCCAGCAGCAGCTGGCCCTGTTGCTGGGGAGAGTTCTTGCTGCCTGGTTGTAGGCCCAGGTGGTATCGTCTGTTGAGGCTGGAGGTTTGGTTGTATGTCCGATTGTATCCCTGGATGCAACTGGCACATCTGAGCCTGTTCTTGGACTTGAGATTGTGGAGGAACCTGAGGTTGTGCTGCCTCCACCTTCTTGGCATGCTCAGCAGCTCTCTTCCTCTGCTGTTCAAACAATTGAGCGCCCTTGCCTGCAGTTTCACTCAACCCTGGACTCGGAGCATCCTCTGCCCCATCCCCACGACCTTCAGTGCCTGCAGTTGCCCTCTTTTCCAGCATATCCAAGTAGTCACTATCCCAAGTTGGGTCAGGAACTGAAGAGAAGCCATCTTCATCAAACTCTGATTCGCTGCCAGGGAATACACCATCCTCCTCTTGTGAGTCCTGACACCTGTCCTCATCCACACTACCAAAGCTGGTGAGGGTATACTTCTTAGAGCGCTGCCGCCTCTTCTTGAACATCAGTACCCCCTTGGAGTGAGGGTTTGGAGCATCAGTCAGCAGGGATGCAATTGTTCGGCACTTGCTTTTGGCTTCCTTTACATGCTTGTCTTGCTGTGTATCTCCTCGGTTCAGTTCTGCAGGGTATGAAAGCCATAACTATTAGAAGTTGCACAATAGCATGCCATAAGTGGTGCAGTAAGGTCATGGGGGTCTGAATAAACAGATTTAACCCTTAAACCAAGAACTGACTCAGGCATGAGTATCTAAACCTTGACCACCATGCCTTCAATAGACATCCGTCTCTTAACTTGCCGTCACAGCACTTAAGGGAAAATTCCAGGCAAGCCTTCAACTTGTCACATTAGCTGGGGTGAAGGAAAAATTTGCACATTATTGGGCTTATGTACCCTGACATCTAACTTTACTAAAAATATTTGCAAGCTAGTGAAAAGTTGCATGTTGTAGGTGACTAGAAGGAGAACTTCAAAGGGTAGCCACCACATATCCTTTATCTTGTTATGGTATTAAGCAAGGTATTATCATAGGCAACCTAAATTTGCTACCCCAATATGCACTGCCATGTAAAAAGTGTTCTTAATTTGTCTTCAACAGGGCTCCTAAGTAGGACATAAGATATATAATATATAATAAGTTAAACCAGTGCTCAGTGATGGCAAGGGGGATTTACAAGAGTAAATTTATTTAAATTCTTAAAACAGCTTGTTGACTTCAAATAGCTCTACACTGTGCTTTTTGTGGGCCTATTATGGGTGATGGACAGGATGACAAGTTGTTGAAAAGAATGCTTTGTCAGTCTGAGTGGTGTGTATTATGTCGTGTCACTGTATTATAACAATTTTTGACCTCTCCTGAAAGTTTGTGAAACAGTAAGAAATGATTGATTTTTCATGCTCTAGTAACTAGAATGATACATTACAGCATATGGTATGGGAAGTCTTCACCTGCAAGTCCAAGTGACTGTTCCCTTTTATATCTGTGACTTACCACCTCATCTTCCAGGTCAGTGGAGCACATCTCTCTATGTTGGTGCATTTTACAGATATATAACACATTTGTAATTGTGGTGAGAGCCAACCTATGTCATAGTAAATGTTAAAATATATCATGCTTTTACTTTCTCATAAATATTCGATAAAATAGCAAAACAAAAAGACAGCAAGAGAAATAGAGAAAGTAGAGAGGGCAAGAAAATGAGAGTATCCCTGCTTTGGCACTTGATGCGTAAAAGCAGCTGTAGATGCTTTTCAGTGCTCCCAGACTGATCACTGGGGTTTTTACACACATAACTGGAGGTAAATATAGTAAACCATATTGGCCATGTGCTGTTCAACAGGCTTAACTTAGGCTGACACCCACTCATACTGGACTATTAAAGAAAACTTATGGAAGTTTTTTTAGTTATGGTGGTTGATTGTCAGATTAAATGACTGGGACACACTGGAACACACTGGAACACATTGGTTTCCTTGATTAGGATTCACATAAAGATTAGGACAGAACTACTCAAACACTATAATAGTACTATAATAAATGTGTTTTGTTTTTTGTTTTTCAAAATGAAATTTACTGCTTCCTGAACTGCCTAAAGGAGGTGGCAGTATTGTCAGTATGGTTCTCAGGCTGTACAGAACCTTCTGCAAATATCTAGATTTCCTCTGGGCATATTTGTCTCAAGGCATGTACTGTACATTTAATCTCTGCCTTGAGAATTAACTAGAAGATAAAAGTCTAGTTTTAGAATAAGAAAATTTCCTCTGTATTGGGAGCAAAATTGATCAGCTGATTTGTAACTGTGTGTATTTCTGTGCTGCAAAGCAGATGGCACATAGAAATAGGACATAGAAAACAATTAGAATAATATAATGGAACAAACATGTATAAGGCAAAGAACAGTATCAAAAAGAACATGCTTGAAAAAAAAGTATCTGAGTTTTTATGATATATTTATTTGTACAGTTTTGTTTGTGGAGTTAGAAAAAATTGCATGACGCTTGAACCAACAAGTGACATTTATCAGGAATGTATAAGTAAATGTGAAAAACCTTTGTGATGCACAGGCCCATGAGATTGTACTTCCTCATCTGTACTTACTGGCTTGCTTGGCCTTTTCCATGTAGGTTGTCGTAAGCTCCTCATCAATAGGTTTATTCACAGGACCCACCATAGGCACAAGCTGGCTGCGGGAGCCCAGCATCAGGGCCTCCTTTGCTCTCTCAGGGGATACCAGCGGCACATTGGCTATCTCTAGAAAGCCACTGTCCTCTTCTTGCCCTCCATCCCGTGGCCCCTGGTCATCTGCTGAGGAGATGATGGAAGAGGTCTCAGTGGATGTCTGGGAGGACCACAGTCCTGGACCAGGAGGCTGATAAATCACCTCCCTCCTTGCCACCCCCGGCAGCCCCCCTCCTCCATCTCCATCTCCCCCGCGTCCATCCAGCAAAGTGGGGTAAACGTGAGCATCTGGAGCGCTGTCATAGCCACTCATCTCTGATGTCTCTCCGCCCTCAGGGGAGGCTCGTCCTGCCGGCTTCCCAGGGTTGGAATTGCTGGGGCTGCGGCGTTTCTGCCGGCGCTGCCTCTCATAGCCCGCCACATCTGCATCACTGTCAGTCTCACCGTAGTAAGCCTCACTTCCAGGTGGAGATGTCAAGCCACTGGTTAGGGAGGAGCGACTACGGTGGACCTCTCGGACAGGTGCATGGTGGGGGTGGGTGGGTGACATGGCTTGCAGAGCAGCGCGGTACTCTTTGTCTATACGGGGAGATGGGGCACGGGTCACAAGCACCACAGACTGAAAACCAGCAGGTGCCCTGCAAACAAGTAGAGGGTTGAAATAAATAAATAAAATGTTAATGGGGCCAAATGATGGCCCTTGGGTGTGATATATAATCTAATTTCCTAAATCTGCATTTGGACTGCTCTCAGAGTAAGTAGGATCTCAGCACAAACAGCAGAAGCATTTGTTTCTATTATTTTTTATTTATTTATTTTGGGAATCTAATATAGTAGAAGCAAATATATGCACATTGTAAATGGTGCATGTTTTGTGTCAGAACTGTGTGACTAAATGTTTTTTTTTTTTCTGGGTGGTGAGTTTAACTCTCTGACCTTTTGACCCGTATGTGTAACACCCCAGGGGAGCTATCGATGAGGTTCATGGCCTGAGCGTGGGATAGCGTTCCACATGGCTGTTCGTTGATGGACACCAGCTCATCAGCCTCCCGCAGCCCAGCCCTGCATGCCTTGCTGCGTTTACGCACCTAAGAGAGCAAAGGAAGGCAATGTTTCAAACACTTATAGATGACAAAAAGTTAAACAGATGTTTGATAAGCTATATCAAGAATATTGTATTGAAGCCAGTCTGTTGTAGTCTTTTCGGTAAGTCCAAGACAACTCTCAAGTCCTTCAAGAGACATCTAAGTCCTCAAGTCAAGCCTCAAGGCCTTGAGGGCAAGCTCATATGAATTCCAAGGAATGCTTGTCTTTTAATATGTGAATGCAGGCAGTTAAAGGCAAGGGCATATGTGTATTTCCCTGCTCTTTGTTAATAGTGTTTTCAGTAGTGTTTGTCTTTTCAAGGTCTGCCTCATGCTGATGTATTTATATTCTATTGTTCCAGGATATTATCAAATTTTAAGAGTTGGGTGTTTACACTTGCAATTCTGAAGTCAGATCTGAATGAGATTGAAGTCTCAATTAAGTAAACTTTCAGAGCAACTTGGCAAGCCCAAGTCTCAAGTCTACAACTCTGATTTGAAGAGCTGTGATGTAGAGACAACTGATACAAACATCAGCACTTCTCAGGCTTTCTCTCGCTACTGTTTTATTCTTTCCCACAGAATTGCATGTTTTGCTTTTGTAACCACAGGAATAAAAAAACAGACAGAGCTGTGCTGCTGTCTTGTCTTGGTTTGTGATAGTGACTGACAGAGAGCAGATTTTGTCCTGACAGCTTGATCTTGCTGCGGACACATGCCACATATTGCAGCTTGAGTAGGGCACTCATGCACACTTTAACAGGGAAATGCCAGCCAGAAGCCATCTTCATTTGGTGCTTTTCTATTTGTGCCCGAGGTCTGTTAGGACCATGGTGTTATGACCTAAATTGCCTCAGGTCTATGTTAACTGTGTCAACATGTCCCATAAAAGAAATTAATGCAGATGTTTGAAAAGTTTCAAAAACAATGACTGCAGTGTTGATTGTACTCTGTGAGAGCACTGCCCTATATTAAATGAATATTGTATGTTAGATTTCAGAGATATGGAAGTATTGCTTTGGTTGGCCTAATTAGTTTTCTTTCCAGCTATTCTGGTTTGGCTGTAATGAAATCCCACTTCCCCATTTAGCTAAGCCTTTCAAAGTGGCCTGTGCCTGCTAGCGGTAGAGGATGTCAGTTATTCATTTAGTCAGTCACCTTGTGGTTGCAAGTCATAACAGTTATAATGCCCTTACGTGCTCGCGCACGCACACTTGCACTACATGCACTACATGCACTGATATAAAAATACACATAAACTCATATAAATAAACACACACACACAGAAATCCAGCACTGACACACTTTCAGTGAAGCCCTGAACTGCTCCACCTGTTAGGGATGGTATGAGCCCTGACAAGATTATGCCTTCCTGTTCTCAGGGGTGAAGGAGCACACTGTTTTGGATGGTCAGACAGAAACAGCTGTCCTCTGCCGTAAAGGTGATTCGGTGTCCTGTGGCTCTCTTGTGTACCTACTGCTACATTCTGCACAAGTCAACTACATGTGGGATTAACATTTTAAAGAACATACATTCTTTAGATGTCAAATACTGTTTTGTGAATATGGTGAATATCTTAGAGGCTTTGAACCTGATTGAGAGGTACATACTAAAAATACAATGGTTTTCTTGGATGTAGACAAACAGAATACCCTCCTGTATGTGATATTGTCACACAGTGTGGGAAAAAAGTAAAGACAGAAGATTATTTGATCATTTATTCACAGTTGATGTGGTCCCTGAACTGGAATAATATGGAGAAACAGAGGTTTAGCAATCAGGATTTCCTATGCATGTGAACTTACAGTAAAGGATTATATCCTCTTCTTTAGGCAGCAAGATACTGAGTAGTCCATGTACAAAAATAGTGTATGAGGTTAATTTTTGAGCTGAAACACACACCTTGGCTGACCCTGTGACCTGCCGCTTCTTAACCAAAAATAGCTGCTCGGAAAAGTAGGCCTGCCCAGTGAATGGTTATTGAAAGTGTGTGGGGATATGTATGTATGTGTGATGTACATGTGCCCATGGATTATGTGTGTGCAGGTGTGCTGAAACCTGAACTGTCATATCCAGAAATAAGATCTCTCTGTATAAAGATTTTATTTGAAGAGAAAAGGAAGACCAATGTTGGTAGAGTGAGGAGCAACGACTATGGATCAATTTTTTTCTGCTTGCAAGCCTAATTAATCCTTTTATCCAGTATATGTTCCACTTTGGCTTACATATTAATCTATGCTTTCTGAAAAGGAGATCAAGATTCAAATCTGGACTTCAGTGGTGCCAAATGTGAGCACCAAATTCTTGTCCATGAAGAATTTGCTCTAGGGGAGTAAAATGAGCTGAGCCTCCATATGAGAGTTGTAAGGTTAAATGTTTCCTTTACACAGTGAATTTTTTCTTTCAGTGAACTTAATTTTAGAAAAAAAAGTGGATATAATACATGTCTGTAATTCTCACAAAGCAGTGTAATTTTAGTATTTCACACCAATGTGACTTGAGTGTGGCCTGAACCACAGTGATTTTAACAACTGAACTAAATCCAGACTTGAGCATGACATTCATTGCTCACCTATGTGGTTTCCAAATAAATCTTGGGTAACCTGCCAGCTTAAACATGATCAAGCACAGCTGGGGTGACTTGAGTTTCTTATTGAAATGATGACATAATGGAAACATGCTAGTTTAGTTCCACAAATCAGATCATGATCATGGGTGAATGGTGTGTGGAATCCATAAGCCCCTCACAATTAAGACACATCAACAGCTATGAAGAAATTAATGTACCAAAAATCTCTGCTACAATGTACTGCTGCTCAAAGCGCAGCTGAGGAAAATCATCAGAAAGTGGCAGACAGTCAAATTTATTTGTCAGATATTCCGGTCAGGATGACTCTAGTTTCACCTTTACCCAGTTTAATAGGAGAGGCAGCGTTCATTAGAAGATATGCAACAGGACTGCCCTACATTCCCAGCTGAACTTGAAGTTTAAAGTTCACCCAATCAATCATCGGCGCACTTCTGTATGAAGACCGTTCTCAAACAAGATGATGACTCATATTCAGGCCCCAAACCAACCAGCATGATAGCCAATATTCCATTTCAACTATATTCACAGCTCTTTAAATCTCTACCCAATATATCTCAGCTGATGTTTCACTTCTCTTCAGCGAGACCGTTCAGTCTAATGCAGTTTTCTATTTTCTGTGTTCAACTCAGAAAACCATGACCTGACCACAACCTGCTGAGTGATCCGTCTTACCTTAGCCACCTGGAGAGGTTTCTGATGTTCCACACCTCCCTGGAGACGAAAGCCCCATGGCGCTCCGCCGGACAATGTAATTATCACTTCCTCTGCAACCATTGTTCTTTTCTGTTCGTTGTCCTTTTTTTTTTTTTTTTTTAGCTTTTCTTCTTCCTCTTGGTTATTTTACACCCCTCTTCGGTTTTTATATTTCGTCTGGGGGGCCCTCAGTGCATTGGCCCCATGGTCAGCAGTCAGGGCCCCCTCAGAGAGCTCTGACCTGCTCTTCGCCTGCCACACTGTCCGGGTGCTGACTTCTGTCTGAGTCCAGCTCCAAGGCCAACACTCACACCTGAACGCATACACACACATGCGCTTCTGTGCGCCCACCCATACCCAGAGTGGGGCAACTATCATTGCCAAGGGAGAGAGAGAGGGAGAAGGAGAGAGAAATATGATGGGACGAGGGTCTGTGTCTGCTTACACTGAGGAATGCCTGCCCCAAATGAGCGAGGGGAGGGTCCTACGCAACACTTGTCCTGTCACTCAGACCTATGCCACTGGGTTGCTGATAGCCCCTCCAAAAATAGGACACAACCACCACCACCTCCACTGCTTTGCCTGCTCCTCTGCAGACCAAGGGAAAGTTAACATTCAGAGCGTCCAAATGGCACCATTTCATATCTGGCTTTACAGCACTGAGGTCATTAGTAACCTTTAGTAGGGTTACAGCCGGAATTCTCCATGCTGAGACTTGCCATGATAGGACATTCCAGTCTTGATTAGATGCACTCAGATATCCTTTGATTTACGTGATGTAGACAATGACTAAATTGATTTTGATGCAGGTTAGTCTTTAACCGCTGCTGCGTATCGTGCCAGCTCTTCAGGATCTGGAGACATTCTAGGCTGTCATCATTGAGCCTTTATTATCCTTCTTATGCAAGCTCTGGATGAACACCCTGCATAACTACATTGAAATATGTCCCAAGTTAGAGTTCCACAGTACTGACTGAATGACAAACACTTTGAAAGGGACCCATGGTTGACTGTTTAAAAAAAGAGACATGATAATATCTCTCTTTGTAGGTAGATTTGGATTAATCCCACCACACGCTCAGGCATCGTCACAATCTGGCCCCACACGCTCACACCCAGCCAAACTCTTGGATGTGGTGGCAGCTGTGGAGAGTCTGAAAGAAAGACATTTAGCACATAGAAACTAATTCACAGGCCATGCCAGTGGCTCTGTTAAGCTATCCTTACATACAGTGGCACTTTGTGCTAAATTAGATTTTGAATTGTAATGAACACACACATTGAAACTCCACATTTTAAGCTTACATTACCTTTTTCTCTATTTTTCTTCCTTAGATTAATTGAATTTTATACTGTAGCTCATTGTAGTTGAACTGAAAAGAAGGCTTTTGGGATGAAATCCATGATTACAACATAAATATGAGAGTGTAAGACTGAGTTTGTATAGCCACATAACACATAGCACACATGGGTCAGATATAGGTGTTACATCAAGGAAACTTACAAAATCCTACTCTTGTTAAAACTAAATTAAATGAGCTCCATGCTCATGAAAGACACTGACAAGTTTGATTGTAATATCAAAGATTAGAGAAATTGGTTATACATTTTTGATTTTTAAATCCCATGATCCAGTTCCAGTTATTTCCATTTCAATTATTTCTCTTCTTTTGTTCGTCTTCCTGGTCCTTATCTGTCCTGTTTTATCTACATGTCCTAACTTAAACTCAAAACTTTCTTTAATCTTGATCTAGTGAAAGCACTGAAAAAAAAACAGACCTAAAAACTATCTGACAAACACAACACCACTGCACACAGTCTCAGTGGACATAAACCTTTGTTGCATTTTCCTTTGGGGCAGTGACAGGCCTTTAAACCAGTGAATAAAGGCTGGATGATCCCCGTGCTAGAAAGGCAATGCTGCTATTATCAATGTTGCAGAAGGTTACCAATGATAGCTGCTCTTTTGCTTTGGCAGCCTTGCTCTGCAGCTGTCTCCAGACCTCAGGATAGTAACCAAGACCGGTCCTGGGTCAGACACTCAGAAAAAAAAAAAAAAAAAAAAAAATCACCCTCTCTTCCTGGAGACAGTATCAGATCTTATACAACACCACAGTTAAAGCAAACTCTCAACCGCACAGATACAACTGATCCAGTTTATATCAGATCTGTACTTACACGGGGAAAGTGAAATATTAGACACATATCATGAAACATGTAGTTGTGGATCAGTCTTGACAACCACTCCCCCTAGTGGTTAAAAGTAGGATAGTCGTTGGCCTCATGGAGCTGTTCCTTCTCTGTTTACTTCTCAATAGTCATACTATTTTAGGCATCTGTTTTGTGGTTTGAAAATAGCCAGAATTAGATTTGATGGATTTTCAAGTACCCTCTTGTGTTTTGTTCTGAACATTTCATTTCATACCAAGTTTATGATACAGTGCAAGCAATTTGCACAGATCATATTTGATTAAAATATCTTATGATATAAAGACACCAGTTGGCACCAGTATTTTGGCTTTATTAATGTATTAGGGTTATCTGAACAGTAGACTCATTGGACTCTACTGCTTTACAGAGACATTTCTGATATCATTGTTTTCAAATTTTCACATTCCTCTGAGTCCAAAAACCACGACCCTAATCCTGTCCCAGTATTGTTGAGAGACTTTAAAGACCCTGTGACTTTGTGAGCAGGAAAGAAATTTGTGATATTCTATAACAAACTTATTCAGCTAAACCACCTGTTAGTAACTGTTTCCCTGTGAAACTGAGCAAAGGGGCTGCACTGCAGAGAGCTGTGGCTTCAGTAGGCAGCCCCGCAAGAAGTCAGGAAGAGGTCTGCTAAGTCACTCTGCCCAGGACAGAAGCTGGCTGTCTTTCAAGAAAAGTAAAAAGGTCAAAATCCATATGCAACATGGCTAGAATGTTTCTCCTTTCTGCTGTGGCTCCATATGTTTTTATTCCATAGTGTCTCCTTTGTGCTGTGGCAACAACAATGTCTGTTTGTTGCTTTAACTCAGGAAATGGAGGAAGCAGTGTTTTTTCGTGCGGACATGGGAGAACTGTTAAGTGAGGCAACAGCATCGTCCCTCTCATGTTCTCCCTGTTAATTAGCTTGTGTCTGCCTATCTCTCCTTTCGAGGCTTTCTCTCTCAGTCTCATAGTGTGTCTTATTTTCTCCTCTTTTTCAACCATTTTTCCTGTGAAGAGCTTTGGACATTTTCTCTGTTCTCTCTGTTCTCTCTCATTTTTCTGTTTAATGACTTCTCTGTGGGCCAACTTGCCTTCCCAAGAAGACTCTGACAGACAGATTTGTTGAGTAGCAGCAGGCGTAGACCCAGTGCCCTTTAACTGAGGCATCTGTGCCAGCATGGTTGACACTGCCAGCCAGCCGCTGCCAGCGCTGCCATACAAAGAAACATAATGTAAACTGAGCTTTTGGAAAAGGCAGTGCACAAAGTGAACAGTGTATATGTTTAGTTGAAGTCGATACAGAAAGTAAGGATGGTGAAGAGAGGCTAAAGGGGCAGGATGATGGGTGTTTTAAAAAAGTGAACACAAAACTTTAAAATGTAAAGCATTGTAAATCTTCTAGTTTATTTTCTATGCAGGGAAATGCACACAGTATAACCGGTGCAAAGTAAAAATGGAAGTTGATCTGCACAGTGAGAACATATTGTACTCGACATCATACTTTACCCTTTTTGCGAAACACATTTTAAATTACCCTTGAGAGTCTCACATTTTTAAAATGTCAAGTTAAAAAGGTTGGTTTTCCCATCTAAGAAGGAATAATTCTGACATTTGGCAACGTATTTTTAAACTCTAGCTTTTTGTTGTTTCATATATGGTCCCTATTAAGTCATATGAATTATATGTATATTAGATCTGTTTTTGGATATAAGTGCAACATTTCTGCAATTTTCAAGATGTCCGACTGTGTGTAGATGTCCAGTGGCAGAAAATGTTTGAATAAGTTGGTCTGGCTTTAAGTTGCTCCAGATCTGAGTTTCCTGGTGAGTGTCAAGCCCCTCTTTCAGTTTTAATTCTTCCCATCACTAGGATGTCCTTTTCTTTACTTTATGAGATCTGTGTCAGCAAAAAGTTACTTCTCTAATTTTAGCCGCTTGAATTTTCCTTCACACTGACAGACTCTCTCGTTCTGTGCCACCAGCCAGTTTCCCGCTCATACGCTGAACTCCTGACCCCGGTATGTGACAGACAGTGCTGCATCTCTCCCAGGACTCCCACTGCCCTGGGAGAGATGAGTCCTGTGTCATCTTCTTCATGACACAGAAGCAGGCATCATGCCAGGTGGCCCCTCATAACCTCAGTGTGCGTGTATGTGTGACACCAACTGGTGACAGCACACGGAGGTTACACACACTTTCAAACTGGCATCAAACAATGGTGCAGACCATCTGTTTGAAAATCAAGCTAATCAAGCTCTGATTGGTCAAAGACAAAACCAGACTGATAGTTCCCTTCACTGGTTGCTATGCAGTTTTTTTCATGTGTGTGGTTAAGTGTCAGTAAACACTTCCTGCTTCCGTCCAAGCTAGCATTGTCTACCACTTTCAGGTGGTGGAAACTAACCACTGCATAAACATAGTCATCCTTAATCAGTATTTATGCATTCTCAGGGACCTCAATCCTTCTTATCCAGTCCACTAAACTAATATTTAGTGGTACAGTATGACCATTACACTCATAATCATGGTAATAGATATGTCTTTGTGGATATTTGAGATTCAGTAAATAAATACTCTTTTTAAGTCTTAGAATAGCTTATTTTGGAGCAGTTTAGTGGCCGTCAGATCATAATGTGTTCATACTGGACAGCTTCAGTGTGTTAATGTGCATTTGTGAATGGGACATTCTTGAAAAACACCGTCATCGTCTTAGTTAAGTGTGTTATCATGATAACATTTACCACTAAAATAGTGTTGGAAAAATTCAAATGAATGGTAATGGTGCCTGAAACATGAATGGAATCGAATGTCATGGCAATAGTTGTGAAGACATGTCACAAAAAACTAAAAAGTGAAACTGTTGGTAGTGCAAGAGAAAAAGTCAGGGAATCAACAAAGGCAGTAGGATTCATTCTCTGAGGATCACCAAGTGCAGACCTGTCCACAGAAGCCCCAGCTCTCTGCAATCCATCCAATATTGAGATATTCCAGTCTGGACCAAAGTAATGGACCAACCGACCGACTGATATTGCCATTCATAGAGCCACACTGATTGAATGTCTTAAAATTCTGAAAAGGAAAAAGGGATGTTCAATGAGGCAACAGTTTGACCATCAACATCAGGCAAATGTCCGTGTAAAAGAAAAGCTATATACAGACAAAAATCACAGCTCTACTTACATTTCCATCACAATATAAACAGTTAACAGGGATAATGGATTTTGCAGCATACTATTTTTCACATACAGACCTTGATGGTTGTAATGTTGCTTCATTAACCTTTAGGGAGCTTGTAATATTTAGTGTGAAGACTACCTCTCTCTTTCTTTGTATGCTGCTTTTGTCCTTTTCCCAGCTGGTGTTGGATGTGCACTCTCTGCACCTTTTTTGCTTGTGACACTGAAAAGACCATACTTTGTTTTCTATCTATTTAGCGAGGGTTTAAAAAAATATAATTTGGTGGTTTCTCTTTTACAACTAAGCCTTCATTAAACTTCATTTGAAGGAATAAATGCACCCTGTCTGCAAATGTAAGCACTCATGCAGCACCCGTGCACACCCACTGTACTAGTCATTTTCATATGTTGCACATTTCCATGCCAACTTTCTGAGTTGACCATATACTTCTTCCTCTCTGGTGCTAATTAGTAGAATCGGCATCTATAGTAGCTGGATGGAAACAAAATCAGGAAGCTTGTTGGTCTCCAAGGCATATTTTTGAGAAGCATGGCCTTTTATTATTTCTCCTTTACCAACTTTGCCTTTGAAATACATGCATTATTCCTTTAATCCTCACGGTGGCACTCTCCACTGACTGCACCAACACAGTACACACTCACACTGAGCTTGTGTAACCCCTTTCATTTTTGATGAGTCAAAGCCAGCACTCACTCTCCTCAGGGGAAATGTCTGATAGGTTGGAATGGCCCGGCCAAGGAGGTACTGTAAAGAGGAGGACGACGATGCAGAGCAAAAGTTTACCCAAAGTTTTCTAATCTGACATAAGGCCACCAGCATCCTCTGTGTGGGTGGTTTGTTTGATGGGATGAAACTGAGTGTTCCCCCACCCCCTCAGCCTCATCTTGTCAATCCATCACTGAGTAAGGTGAGGAGAATAGGGAGTGGATTGAGTTTCTGCCGGCCTGGAAGATGATCCCCGAGCATTTCAGGAGCAGTAGAGCCAAGGTCTCTGTCAGCATCACCTTCAGGGCTGGTGGGAGTCACTGTGTTTGTGTGATGTCTCAGAGCCCACGTCTGTCAGATCCAGATGTACTGAAGAGACACAGACGTAACTTTAGACCACCTCACTTTAGATAGTGTGTGTGTGTGTGTGTGTTTGTGTATGTTGTTATATGTGTGCCTACAGTATATAGTGTCAGTGTGTCGCACAGTAATGGAAATTGTCAAGTCAAATTAACTTTGGAAATTAAAAAGTATGAATATGTATGAAGCTGGATTCTCTTCTGCTTTGAATCAATGCCTTTTTCTTCAATTTGGTGACAGCATGTTTTGATAGGAAATAATTTCACACACACACACACACACACACACACGCAGTATAACTTTTTACTACAGTTTTTATTCCAGTTATTCCAGTTGGTCTGTCGTTGGTTTGATGATCCCCAAACCACCATGACATTGACATTTTTGGTTTTTACCAAAATATCTCTACAACTTGTATGGGCTGCCTTTAAATTCGGTAAAGATATCCATGACGCCCATACACTGGACCCCAGTGATGCCTGACATTTCAACCTAGCATCACAAGCAGTTGTTGAATTAATAGCTTTTGCTGTCCAGGATATTTACACATCCAGCAGATAAAGGGCAACATTAGCATTCATTTGAACTCATGTTTCTGGTGTATGTTAGTTTAATATTCACTCTCCTTTTAGCTCTAGTTTGCTCTCCACGAACTCCTGAGGGAAATATTTGGCTCTTTGCGAGCTAAACTTCCCACTAACTACCAAAGTAGGGAGAGATTGTTTGTGCAGGTAAATCAAGGTAGCATTAGCCTACCTTAAAAATGATTAAGCTTAATGTTGGTGAGCATTAGAGGTGTGTTATCTTGCTGACATTGAACTAGCAACTGTTATGTAGCTAATTGCTAGCTAAAAGGTATTATGTAGTAGGTGTTTATATAATTGTGGGTATCATTTGTGTGTCAGCAAGTAAATCCTGATTTTGATGATCTTTCCACATTCTATCATAAGTTCACAGTTACCTTTATTACCATTTTTCTGGGATGGTGCTTTAGTGCTTTAATGGCACTTCTATCATGTTACACTGCCATTGTTGCCATTTTATAAAAATATTACCTGTTGTTGTTATTTAGCGCTGTCAGCATGCAAAGTTACCATGTGTAGCTTTAAATGCATCTTTTAGGGAGAAAGCCAGGCCTGTGTTTTGAGTTAAACAGGGGTCCATAAGTATCAATGATATCATCTACTGTACCATGAATACATCTGTGCTTATGGGGGACTATTTAAATTACCCCACAAAAAAAGTCAGACAGGGACTTTTTAATAAAAAATATTCTCTTTATTTTTTATGTGGGAAGATATGCTTTAAAATGAAAGTCATTTTTAGACGCAGTTTCTCTCTCTCTCACACACACACACACACAGACACACGCTTTAGCCCTAGCTCAAAAGAGTGACTCCAGATCGAGTGAGTCACTCATTCGTCGTCATGAATAAATCACACCCACTGCTACTCTCTTCTACTCTGCACCACTGCCTTTTCCAAAGTACACAGATACACACACACACACATACATATACATACAGAGATGTTCACACGCAAATTACTGTACAAATACACACTGGACTTTAAGTTGCAGTTTTTGCCCCTGCACAGACACTGACCAATTTTCCCTTTGTTGCACTGCAGAGTATTTTCCACGATTTAGTATTTGTTGATAATGTAGTGTACAATATGTCCTAAAATGCTGCAAAAAGTTGAGCCCTTTTACCTTACTTTTAAAATGTTTATCTTTGACATAACATCAACCTTTGTTGCCATTAGTTTTTCTTTAACATGCACCTCTGCAGACAACACTATACAAAAGAAAACGAAAGGATAGAGTTTTTGCTAATATCTTTTCTTTGTGTCCCCTCTGAAACACAGAGACAGTTGAGGGAAGACCACAATCCCTTGCTCTCTCTATTCCTCAAGAAGACATTTGTCACTTTCCATTTTTACAGCCTCCCTCCCTCCCTGTCCTCCCCCCTCTTAGCAGTAAAACGGAGTTCATGTCGCCCTGCATTTCCCTGAGGCAAACTGATGGCTACACCCAGAGACCCAGACGTACATACACAGCAAGACAAAGTGACTGCTCCTTTTATGCCACTTTGTTTATGTTGTCCTCCTTCATCTTAGACAGTGAAGCTCTCTTTCTCTCATGTGCACATTATTGCTTTCTGTCTCACTGTTATCCCTCTTTTTTTCCTCTCCTTTCCAATGCCCTCTGTGTCACTTTTACTTCACTTCTTTATGTTATACGTTCCTTTTCACATGTTCCCATTTGCCACCAATTCTTTCATCTGATCCACTTCAATGCATCGCCCCTCCCCACTTTGTTAGCCTCATTCTTACCTCATCGTCGACTTGCCCTCTCCTGCTGTAGATCTCAATCTCTCCAGCATATGCCTCACTCTCACTGTGGGCAAAAAGCCTGTGAAATTTCCCACAGGGTAAGGCAACATGACTTTCCTTCTACAACGTAGGAAATGGACTTGTATCTGAGGCATTGATTTCCTCTCAGCATTATGGGAAGGAGATGGCAGTGAGGTGAGGGCTAAGAGCCCTGCGGTCGATACACATTCTCATCACAATACCGGATGTTCCTACATAGTTGGATTGCTTTCACTGCCCCGGTGCAGGCGGTAATTGTCATCGGGTGACTCTATTAATTGAGCAGTATCAAGCAATAAAAAAAAAAAAAGAAAGATGACAGGGATTGATTTTCATTAGGGATTTACAGTATATTTTGAAATGTGGAGTATGGGAAATCACAGTTGAAGTATTAGCTGTAGCAGTTGTAATAGCACTTATTTATTCAATAGGAGTGGCAGTCACAGAAAAAAGCAGCAATGACAATATCAATGACAGCAATTGTGGCAACAGTGGTAGTGGCAGCAATATAGATTGTTTTTTAATGGTTTCCTCTGTAATAAGATATAACTTATTAATCAGTGAGCTTTAGAGGTGTTTTTGGGCAGATTCAGTTAAATTCAGACAGAGCCAGGCAACTTGTTGGCGTCCGTTTCTAGTCTATATGCTAAGCTAACAGGCTGCTGGCTGTAGCTTCATAAATCATTTCAGTTCACTCTCACCGAGAGAGAATAAGCATATTTCCCAAAATGGTGAACTATGTCTTTAAGGCTATTGTTTTTATCAGTGTTTATTTTAAGCATGACATTCCCCAAGCTCTTTTGCTTTACTGTTCTTTTTAAACTCTCTTGTTGTTTGTCCTGCCAATCCTTCTACGATGGTGGCAATGAAGACAGATACCAGTATGATGAAAAGTTGACCATTTCAAGCAGATCTCAACTTTCCACAAGTAGTTATACTTACATGTTCATAGAGTCATTTATAAAAGAATGGTTTAGGTTTTTAGCCAAGAGCACAGTGTCTGTATGTTCATGCATGTGTGAAACTGTATTTCAGTTATGCAGGTCTTCCCAGCCATCGTATGAGGCGCCTGGAAGTACAGAGGAATGTAGCAAGGGACTGTAAAGACGGAAACCTCTCTCTCTCTCTCTTTCTCTCTCTCTCTCTCACATACACACCTGTACAAACTTCTTGCCCATCCTAGAGACAGCAGTTTTTCCCCACCCACCACAGCAGCTGGCACCAACTCAGCCCCATCTCACAAAACCCAAGAATAAGCCCCAGAAAAAGACGACAACTCATACTTAATGGACAGATAAGGCTTTTGGACGAATTCCTCGGACACACGGATCTGCCCGTTTCTCTGCAGTTTGAGATTTACTGACTGCAGACTAAGCAGAACAGAAAAATACAGACAAAATCAGACTTTAGTAGATATTAGCCACAGAGCATTTGCGGAGATGAGGGGAAGAATCTGCTCCTTGTTTTTCCTGGTGATTGTGGTGACCTTGCTCAGTGGCCTTAGCTGCCTCTGTGAGGCATTACCTTCAAATCAAAGCGT
Organism: Lates japonicus; assembly: GCA_033238685.1. Lineage (NCBI taxonomy): Eukaryota > Metazoa > Chordata > Actinopteri > Centropomidae > Lates > Lates japonicus. The sequence continues at coordinate 724,107 of BRZM01000093.1, forward strand.
CGGGCCCAGGCCTCCTCACCTTATCTTTATCATGGTGGATGACCAGGGTTATGGAGACATTGGCTACCATGGCTCAGACATCCACACTCCTGTGTTGGACCAGCTGGCAGCAGAAGGGGTCAAACTTGAAAATTATTATGTCCAGCCTATCTGCTCTCCATCTCGCAGTCAACTCATGACAGGGCGGTGAGTAATTTCCTCATCATTACATCATTATTCTGGTGGGATAATCATGCAGCTACTGCATCAGTTCTTTTATAATGAAAATGCATAGTATAGACAGGCTTTTTGTCTTTTGGTAACATCTGCAAGGGATTATTCAGTATTGGGGCAACATGCCATACATACAAGGCCAGAAAAGATATAAAAAGATACTGTTTACCACCTGTAATGCCAAGATCAACCACTAGATTATTTGTCTTAGCTTATCACTGGAACAAAATGTACTTGTTTTTTGAGTTATGGATGGATAACAAAGACGCAATTATTTAAAGAAGCATTATTTTCTTTCTAAATCCTGTTTTGCTGGAATAATAGCCTTTTGATCGATCATGATATTGGGTACAAAAGCAGAAATTATCTGTATGTACGATTGTCTGTCTTCAGTGCACACTGCTGGAGACACAACTGTCTCACGTAATAGCAATATCAAAGCTGATGAGCTAAGATTAATCTAATCTTTAAAGGACAAATCCACAATAAAACACACTCTTAAAAAACATACCTTTTAGCAAAATAGGTATGTATCTGAGCACGTTCTGTTGATTTATACTGGATTTTTATTATTTCTGTGAATAACTAAAATACAGATAAAATGATCTAACAATGACATATTTTTGGTGCAGATTTAACAGAAATTTTGCAGAATTTTGATGTAAAGGGGGTACAACAAGAAAGTCAAATTAGAACTCAGTACTTTTAAATCACTGAAAATTTTGGTTGATGATGTGTAACACTGTGAGAGTATCCAAGGGTGCAGTATTGCTTAAACCATCTGTGAAATTTGATCTCTTATCAAGACATTGCTTTTGTCACATCTTTTCTCACACTCTCCCTCTCTTTCCAGCTACCAAATTCACACTGGACTCCAGCATTCAATCATCCGACCACGCCAGCCCCTCTGCCTGCCCCCACACATTCCCACCCTACCGGAGCGACTGGTTGAGGCTGGATATGCAACACACATGGTGGGTAAATGGCACCTGGGATTCTGCAGACCGAGCTGCCTACCCACAGGACGTGGCTTTCAGAGTTTCCTGGGCACACTGACTGGAAGTGGGGACCACTTCTCCTATCAGAGCTGCGATGGGGCTGAAGCTTGTGGGTTTGATCTGCATGACGGAGTCAGGCCTGCCTGGGAGATGACGGGCAACTACTCCACACTGCTTTACATAGAGAGGTGAGCCTGGAGGTATACATTAAATTAAATAAATTCATACATACAGAGAGACAAACCTTGTAATATTCCTTCTTTCCAACCAGAGTGAAGCAGATCCTGAGGAGCCACGACCCCCATAAACCCCTATTCCTCTATCTGTCCCTTCAGGCCGCCCATACACCCTTACAGGTACCAGATAATTTTCTGCATTACTATGACTCCCAGGGCAATCGTCTCAGGCGCCATTACGCAGCCATGTTGAGCTGCCTGGATGACGGGGTTGGAGAAGTGGTCCGGGAACTGAAGACCAGTGGGCTCTATCAAAACTCAGTACTGATCTACTCATCTGATAATGGTGGGCAGCCTCTCTCTGGAGGAAGTAACTGGCCTCTGAGAGGTGGCAAAGGGACCTACTGGGAAGGGGGCATCAGGGCTGTGGGCTTTGTCCATAGTCCCCTCCTGAAGAGGAAGGGTGTAGTCAGCAGAGCACTGATCCACGTCTCTGACTGGTACCCCACATTACTGGGGCTGGCCGGGGCCCTGCAGTCCCACCATGGCCTTGATGGCCATAATGTATGGGATGCTGTCAGCGAGGGCCTACCCTGTCCTCGCACTGAAATCCTTTTCAACATCGACCCAGTCTCCAGGAAGCCCGGGGAGCCATATGACAAGGCGTTGGTACTCAATGGGTTTGGGATATGGGACACGGCCGTAAGGGCTGCGATAAGGGCTGGGGACTGGAAGCTACTGACAGGAAATGTAGGCGACGGGGACTGGATACCACCACAGGCTCTTCCCGTTGGTCCAGAACGGTGGCAGAAACTCGAGAAGCGGCGCAATGAGTTAGGGAAGTCAGTTTGGCTGTTTAACATCACCTCTGACCCCTATGAGAGGTCGGACCTAGCGGAGGCTCGTCCAGAGGTGGTGAAACATCTGCTGACCAGGCTGGCGGAGTACAACCAGACAGCTGTGATGGCCAGGAATCCACCAGATGATCCTATGGCTGACCCTGAGCTCCATGGAGGGGTGTGGAGCCCATGGCTGGGCCTGGAGGGACAAGAGGGGGATAGTGTAGAGGAGGATGGCAGGAAAGAAAGGATGATGAAGATTAAGCACTGCAGAGTATGTAAATTAAAAGCTCTCTTCAAGAAGGTTGGATCACGTCTGGAGAGGAACACCCTATTCTTCTAAATATCCCATCTAGCAAAATTGATTGGACTGAAAGGCATCAGTATGCTTCAAATAAACTAGGTTATATGAAGTGTCATCTGAACACGTCTGAAGGCAGCTGTTAATACTGTTATGAATGACCATAGTCAAAGAGGGGTGAGGTGCTATGTGTCATTCAGATGGGACAATGGCACACAGTGGGGAAATAGTCTCTCCTAAGATGCACTCATGCTGTTGCCCTTTGTTTTGCACATGAAAAGTGACAGAAGTAGTTGTGTGAAGGGTAAAGGAATAAAAGAAAAACTTCAAATTATATCTACTTTCTCCCCTCTGGACATCTGGTCAAGCATGAAGTTGGCATGCTTGTTGTACTGTCAGTCTAAATTTGTGGAGGTATGAGGTTTCGTTCACTTCGCAAGGTCGTTATTTGAAGCATACTGATGCCTTAACCAGGAGGAAGGGAGAGGAAAAGAGAGATGCAGGCAATGTAAAATACAGACCAACGGACAACCAGGCAGGTCAGACAGACAAGATAAACCCACAATGAAATACTGAAGGTCGGCAGATAAACAGGCAGCCTGATAGACAAAGCAGACAGGGCTGTGCGGCTGGCTGAGCAAGCTGACTCACTTGCTGTCCTGCGGCCAAACTGCAGCAGGGTGACTTTGGGCCATCGTCGTTGGCCTGCAAAGGGAGCGATGTGTGTGTCATCACTCATGTATGCCTGTATTCATGAATAGTTTGATTAATGCAGATAGAGATAGAGCGTGTGTATGTGGAAGTGAGGCCTGAAGAGATTGAAGAAAGGCACAGAGGATGACCTCTCTGTCTCTTGTCCTAATCATCCCAAGAGGACCCTTTAAGGATGACACAAAGACACCCACAGCGGTTGTTTGTCAAATGTCACCTTGTTCTTTTGTTCTTAGGGGTTATATGGATTCACACTCATATTGTGGCTCATTCCTCTGTCTTTGAAGGACCTCTGACTGTAATGTCCAGTCCCTGCAGCAATAACTATCTAACGAAAGCTCTGAAGCTGATACCATCAGTCTTTTCTTGGCTTTTAAATGTCTCTTAACTCAACTACAGTGTTATAAAATGCTGGGAATATGATTCAAAAGATCTAAATAAAATGATGAATGCAAAAACTGAATGTTAGCATCTCATGACTACACATGATCTCCGCAGAAAGTCATAGTTGTCTGTTGGGCAAATAAAGGTAGCTTTATTTAACAGGTCTGCAATTTTCTAATTATTTCCCAATCATTTTCAAGATCTTTCTCTGAAGGAACTATATAATGTGGTACTAATTAAAGGGAAAATAGAGAGACTGTTACACCTCTGTACAATTAATTCAAATTAATTGCTGGTGTAACTTAGAGAGTATTTCTGAACATGCAACAATGTGAAATGTGCCTACAGGCAAGCATACAATTCAACATATATGGAGAATAACATTTCCAGCGAATTAATAAATATATGAATAAATGAATTCTTATGTAGTGCCTTCCAGGACCTAACAAGGAAATAATATAATAATAATAATAATAATTTCAACTATGTAGGAAATTAATAAGAAATTTACTTAATTACAAAAAATGCACAACCCTGTCATCAGACAAGACTGGATTATGTTCAATAACAGCATCTCAAAAATTTTATCGTATCAATTAAAATATGGCTAAGGAATTGTTATCTCAATCTGATAAAATAACTCAAGTAATGTCACTTGAGTCAGCTACTGTAAGGTGGGTCTGAAGACTGGTGCTGAAGAAAATCCGGAGGCGTGGAGTTAGAAAGAAGTGAACATAATGAAACATGATGGTAATGGTGATGGTAAAAACAAAAACAATAAGCAAATGCTAATTACAGGTTTGTGACAGGACACGAACTCCTCCACCTCTCCACCCACACCTCACTGCATAAGGGACACACTACTTCCTGAGCTGGCGTTGAACATTGGCAAAGGACCCAAATCATGAGGTGCAGAACCATATGGACATAAATTCCGAGGGACACTGGGCCAGGGAAGCCATAGTTTAGGCTCATGCTGTCTGATTAGGTGCAATGTATCTGCCTGCTGGTTAGGCTGCTGTTGTGCTGCTGATGTAGCTTAATAGGAATTAATCAGAGGTGGTGCTGCTGGGTCTCATTCAACATATTCCACTGTAAACAGCTTCAGCATTGTTAGGCATAGATGTAGAAGTGTTTCTGGATGTGTAGTGTCAGCAGCAGTCCCACACACAGTAGCAACAGGACTGTAGATTTCTCCCCAGTGGGTTGATAATGAATATTCAACTATCCTCACCATTTTTTCCCCGTTGGTCAACTCTCACATTTGCCTCCTCCTCCTCCCCCTCCCTCTGTATCACTGTCCCTCCCTCTCTCCATTTATCCCTCAGCTCTTTGCTCATTCCCTCTGCAAGCCAACCCCTCCTTTGTCTTTACTTCTCATTTTGTTCCTCATCCTACTCACTTGTTCGTGTTCATTTGAAAGATCGAGTTAGAAGTATTAGCCGTGTTTTGCTCAGAGCTCTGTGGCGTACAGTTAAATAAAAAGAGTAGAGGAGGCAAGAGAGAGTTCCCCAGGGGCTGCAGGGGGCTGTCATGTCTGGCGCTTGTAGATCAGATTAAAATGTCTTGTTTAGTGAAAAAGCCTCAGTGCATACATAATACACATCAACTAGTTACAGTATGGATAAAATGAAACTTCAAATCTTCAAGTTTAAAGGATAAGGCTGGAGATATAATAAATCACATTAAAATCCACAATGCTTGACTTTGTCACAATTTCTGACTTCCCTACCCTGTCTGTGGTTCTGAGCCAAGACCTCTGGTCTCTACTACTACAGATATATAGTTACATTTTACAAGTACTTCTTAAACCAACTAGGCCTTTTTTGTAAATGTTACTTGCATAAGATGTGATAGTGCATTTGTTAGTGATATTTTAAGCTCTCTAGTAAGTCATTCCAGCACCAGGACCCTATTTTCTAGAGATTAAACCGCGGCAACAAATATATTTTGTTTGAAGTGTTGATAACCATAGCATTAACTGTGTTGTACAATAGCTTTGAAAATACAATTAGTTACTTGTGTAAAAAGTATATTGTGTCCATTTTTCACTCCTTGTGGCTACAGGAGGAATCATTTACATAGAGGTCAAGTGCATTTCAGGGCTCTGGAGCAGATTATGGATATTTGCACAAGGATACCAACTGTTACAAACGAATCTGTCATTTTAAGTCACGGGCCACCATCCATGCTGCCATCCAAAAAAGAGAGGGCTGATGGTTGTACATTTGGACTGTTGGAGTCTGCAGAAGCGTGTGTGCCTGAGTGCACTGGTGCAAGATAACAGCTCAAGTACTATTAATGGGAACAGTATGTAGAGTGGTAGGTGGACAAAACAGGAACATGACATCAGACCCTTTGAACTTTGAATTTACTGACTTACAATTACAAGACACGTAATTCAGGTGCATTATAAGTGTATGCACTTAGATTGAGTTTATAAGTGTTTTTCAGTGCAATATGAAGGAAATGGTAGGCTTGTGGAGAAAAACACATATTTGGTGCACAGAGTAAAGACTTATCAATCACAACAACTGCAGAGGTTATTTCATTTTGTATAGATACCACTAAAATCATGTTTCTCAAACACAGACAAGCTGCGTCAGCACTGGAAGGAGCAGTGGGCTCGTCAGCAGGAAAAGAAAGTTAACAGAGGTTCTGTCACTAACGCTATAAAACCAGGTAGGTTAATGGTCTCCCTAAAGATGAAAGCCTTTTTTGTATCATTGAGGGTGGGAATGAAGACTATGTCTAATTTTTAATTGCTTCTTATTACTGATTATACCAATTAATTGAGGGCTACATTTAGTTAGTTGTCCTGCATTTCCATTCACGTCCTCTCAGTTGTCTTTTAGGGAGGAAACAAACTCATGAGGTTATGTTCACCATAAGTGTCTTGTAAGTCCCTCCGGTTTAGAATGACACAGGCAGCAACTATGGCTATTAATACAGTTTAGCTATGCAACACAATAGCTCTAGAGATGGTATTAGTATTGTCCATCCACCACAGTGTTGTGGAGATAAGTCACAGCTATGTGAGACTACCCGGCTCCAGAATGAAATATTTCAACAACTATTGGATGTGTGCAGCCAGACAACTGCAACAGGTACATCACTCATGGTCAGAGGATGAATCCTGACTTCTTATCTAGCACCACCATGGGTCTAATTTGGTTTGTCCAGTACTTTGGTTCATGACCAAATACTGCCAAAACCAGTGACATTCCATCAGCCTCTGCTCTACTTGTGTCCAGTGTAACTAGCAAACATTAGCATGTAATACTGTAACCTAAGATAGTGAACATGTGCTTTCTTAACATGTTAGCATTGTCACTGTGAGCATATTAATGTATGCTAATATTAGCATAGCTCAAAGCACTACAGAAATCAAAGCGTTTAGTACCAAACAGTCACCCTCGAAGGCAGATTGAAGAAAGCTGGTCATCATAGATGCAGCATAGATGCAACATCACAGACATTACATACAGCAATAATAACAGACTTTCCAGACGGTATCCTGGAAAGCATTGATAGTGCTGCACTGGGTTGTTACCGCGAAAAGTCTGATTGTAGTCGTGTAACACAAGAGAAAGACAGCCAAGACAGATGTTAAAAAGCCTAGTTACTTTCTCCCTCTGCGCCTGAATAATTGCTGCATGAAGTGGGTGTGATGTGAGATTAATGAGTTTCGGAAAACTTACCAAAATTGTCGAACACAGTTGACCGGGGTATACAGGGTGCCTTTAGGGGGGATGCTGACTGAGATTGTTACTTCTGAGGGGATCAGTGCGTCACTAGAAGCTAGATTAACAAGTCAGTAGGGCTGTGACTAACAATATGATATGTACATAAAAGTAGTAATAGTAAGGCTACAGCTTGCAGTGTTTTCATGATCTGTTTTCCTGTTGATTTATTTCTCAATTACTTGTTTGGTCCGTAAAAAGCGTCAGTCCTCACATTGGAGAAGCTGGAACCAGTGATTGGCATTTCTGCTCTGTAAATGGCTTTAACAGTCAATCTATTAATCATTTCAGCACAGCAGTAATGCGACCCTGCTCTGTCCTGTTCTGTTTGATTCAGGCTGGGTACTGCTCTGTTGTGCATTTGTTTTATCTCGAGGATTTTTGGTCATTTTGTCCTTATTCAACAGTAGAACATAGAGATGCACAGAAAACATAGGGAGAGGCTGAGGGGCCATATTGTCTCTCTATGAATTTCTCAATGTTTGAAAGTCATAGAGAGACAATGTCAAAAGTACATAAAACAACCAAAAAGGTGCAAATGACCACTAAGAGAAGCAATGTGATAACAAAGAGACACACAACCACAAAGAGAAGGACCCTCTTTCTAGTCATTTCCTCCCTCTCCCATGCTGTATTGTCTGGGGGTTCTGTATAGGAAAGGTAGCTCAGTGGCTCGTAATCCATCCAAGGAATGACTTGCAGCAAAAATCTCCTCTCTGGTATGCATCTTGGACCATTAGGTCACCAGTTCAGTGTTGTGCATCTCTGTGTTCTAGAGCTGAGAGAATTACGTTGATTAATCAGTCAGTCAATCAAGAGAAAATTTTCAAACAAAAATGCCAAACATGATGTAAATTTAAGCATCTTAAATGTGAGGATTTACTGCTGAATGGCTTTGGGCTGTTGATGGACAAAACAACAAATTTGAAGACATCATCTTGGGCTCTGGGGAATTACATTGACAGAATAATAAATCGATTAGATGAGGAATTTTTTAGGAGAATAATTGATTGAATTGATTAATTGAATAATCATTGGTTGCAGCCCTATTGTGTCCGCCTGCCAACACTTCATTGGATTACATTACATTAGAGAATCTCAGGTTTATGTGTGTGCATGCGCGTCCATCTGCGTGTATGTTTGTGCGTGCTTGCTTGTCACTTGCTGTCACGTCAGTGTGTGTGAGTCATGGAGGAGGTCTTGTTTGTGTATCCCTCTTCTTATACTGGCAGCACATTCATTCATGTATGAAGATTGAAGAACGTCAGGCTTGCCTCACATAATGACTGTTGCACATACTGGAGTGTGCTGATGCTCACGCTATTATTTCTATTGTAGTCTAGCTCCAATGCGTAAAGTCACTCGCTTCTAAATAGCTCTTTGTCACCATTCTTTCTTACGTATTGTCTCTCTATTGCCACTGAAACAATTAGTTGATTAAGTGATTAGTTGCGCCCATTTTGATAACCAGTCAATCATATAAGTTGTTTTTCAAGCAAAATCATCAGCTGTTCTCTGCTTCTGTGTTATATGACTGTAAACTGGATGTCTTTGTGTTTTGGACTGTTGGTTGGACAAAACAAGATGTTGAAAGACGCCACATTTGAATCTGAGGAACTGTGATGGACATTTGACATTTTCATTATTTTCTGACATTTTGCAGACTAAACAATTAATGTAATTGGCAGAAGAACTGATAGTGAAAATAATCGTTAGTTCACCCCTGATTCATCCAACTTGTCCCCTAATGTGTGAGGAAACATAAAGTTACAACTGTGACTAATGATTATGTTCATTATTGATTAATCTACCGGTTATTTTTCAGTTATCAAGAAATCAATTATTTGTTTGATGTCTAAAACATCAGAAAGCAATGAAAAATATCCAGCATAAATCCTAAAGCCTGAGATCATGTCGTCAGACGTCTTGTTTGAGAAGCTTTTGGCATTATTTGTAAAAGTGGATTTAAATGATCAATTGATTCTCAAAATGGTTGCTGCTAACTTTCTGATCATTGGCTAATTGATTAATTGACAAATTGTTGCAGCTCTGCACACAGTATAGATTTGTGTTTGTCCATGGTTGTACAGCACCAGAAGTGGTTGAATTAACTGTGTGTAAGATCTCCCTCTGTCACACACACATGCACATAACAGACTCATATTCAGTTGTGAGACGGGTGCAGTAATTAAACTTAACAGGTAAGTGAGTTACCAACAGTGAGATAATATTGTTTCTTAAATGGAGAGGTTTTTATTGAGATTATTTATTGCGACAGTTTGAAGATTGAGAAGGCAATAACGCAGGGTACACACATGGGAGAGGCATCCAGCAATAATGTGTGAGACTGTGTGTTAGTGTGTGTGTGTCTTTGTCTGTGCGTGTGACAATGAGATCACATCATGTTGGCAAGGCTCCTACTCTCCAGATTTTACTCTTTGCCTCCCTTGCTTTTCTTTCTCTCTGTACCTGTCTGCTTTTACGTAACCATGTGTCACATGCACAAATTCACTGCTTATTTTTTGGGTTCATTTTTTTTTCTTTTCGATCAATTGATTAATTGTTTTTGTCTATAAAATGTCATAATTTCCCGCAGACCAAGGTAATGTCGTCAGATGTCTTGTTTTGTCCAAAATTAGCAGATATTTTATGTACGTATTTAGGTATGTGTAAGATAAAGGCGTCAAATCCTCAGATTTGAGCTAGAAACAACATATATTTGAAATTTTTGCTCAGAAGGGACTGAAAAATGGTTACTTTTGCGCTTTTGTATCCTGAATCTTTTTGGTTAGTTTGGTAAGTTAGTTTATTTTTTCATATTTTTTTATATTCAGATTAAACACAGATAAATTCCTAAGAAGACCATCAGCTAGGTCTGGCTGTGTGTATGTGTGTAAGTGTATATACGTGTGTGTCTACGGCTCTCCAGGCTCTTCAGACATGCCAGGGGATAATCTATTCCTGATCACACACACTTACTGTCATGCTGTCAATCAAGCTGATCGTCACCATGGTAACAGCCACCTTACATGCATCCTATCTTTCACACCTGACAGCCAAGATTACATAAACTTGGTCACCATATTCACGGGGTGTCATGTACAATGAATAGTAACACAGTGCAGTCAGATTTACCATTTAACTCTCAAGCCTTAACTGTCCCAACTGTTCCCAACTGTCAATCAGACAAATTGGTGTTTAGCATTGCACCCATATAACACTGTCCGGAGATATTGTCTTTTTTATTCCACGCATTCGTCCTTGCCTTCATCACAGTTTGGTGGGAGATTTGCGTGCATTATTCTAGTAGCAGCTAATGTAGCCTCTTCTCTGCTCGAGAAGAGAGACTGGCGGGAGAAAAGGAGGAAGTCAGGTGAAGTTGTTGTAATCAACAAAACATTATTCTTTTAACACAAGAGACAACTGTTTATTAGCCATTTTAAATAGATAGTCAGTGTTGTTTCTTTTAAGCATAGATGTTAAATAATTTTAACCACGTCTTTATTATCGTGACCATGGCAATGAATGTCCTTTTAACCATAATGAAATATAATATAATGAAGTATTTCAACCCAAACTAGGATCTCTTTAAATCTGCCAGATCTATCCCAGAGTTTGGTCGTTTGTAGAGATGAGGAACTGGCTACAGAGGTCAGTAACTCCGCTCCTTCAGATTTTTTTCACTTTCAGACTTGAAGTCTTCAGACCCAACTGATGCTTAAGTAATGCCACTTGAGTCAGTTAATCAGATTTCACGCAAAAGGCTTTTTTCACGTTTACAGTATTACTCCTCTAGATCTGTAAATAGACATTTACGTATAAAATCAACAGCGTTCCCCTTTAAGCTATTTAGGAGTGTGGTCAGTACGAACACGGTAAGTCTGGGCCTGTGTTAGTTGTCCCAGTGGTAGGTGAGCTACAGTACCTTACGTGTTTGTACTTTCAGCCAGATTCCCTGACTAACAGATGCAAAATCTCAGCTGCAGCAGCCTGAAACTGAAAGACCACTGACTGTCAGCGGATCCCATAAGAATGCATACTTTCCTACTAAACATTACCCAAACAGGAGTAAGTTCTGCATTTGCTGGGGACTATTTTCTGTGTCAGATTAATAAACATTTGGTGCTCTGTAGATTTTACGTTAACAGTATGGTGTTTGTGGGATTACCTCAAACTTGAAATGACGCTGCCTTTATAACACTTGTTAGTAGGATGTTGTTGGAAGGTTGTTGATCATGTCATTGGATTTGTTGACAGTAAAAAAAAAAACAAATGTAAAAGTGCATAAGAGCCAAGTGTTTGTGAGCTGTCCTTAGCCTTCCTGGGTCATGAATATGTGAGGCCTTTTTAGTAGGAGGAACAATGTTAGTCTTGCACGGAGTGGAAGCTTTGAATACTTTAGCCTGTTATGGTTACCTTAATATTTCATTTATTTTAATACTGCCAAAGCATACTTCATTGTTATGGGTTGCATATTTCTAAACACTGCTATTTCTGCCTCATTTAACTTTTCTCTCTTGGTCTCATTTCACTCCTTCTTCATGTAATCCCCTTTTAAAAATTATTCATACATGCAGCAGACGTTCTGTCCACAACATGTTACTTTGCATATCTGATAATTTTATTGGTGTATGCTTTTGACTTTTCATTTTACAAGATGCAAACCAGGTATGATATAACCAAAACCAGCAAACCACACTGACATCCATATTTGGCTCTAAATGCAAGGAAACACATTCAAACACACATATGCTACCCCATGCTCACACAACATAGTGATCTGTGTCAATATTGGCTCACCTTTTGTTGTCATTATCTCCATTTACATTAAGGTTTCTTTGCTCAAGGCTGCTTTTTTCCCAAGAGGAGGATGTTTGACCAACCACACACATACACACACTCAGTTTATTGTTCTCTCCTCTTTGTGATGCCTTGTCAGTTATGTCTGTTTAATCGTAGTTTCACCTTAACAGTTGACACCTGCCTGCAGGCTCTTGGCTTAGTCAAAATCATTTGGTAATCCCTGCTGAAAGCTGCTCTGCAGCTCTAACAACAGCTTGTAGTATCCCAATAAATTCAATAGAGTTGGAAGTACGGCTACATCATTTGGTTGAAGTATGTACTCCTGTTGACTGGCGCACCACCAACACAGTTAGTGCGTTTGTGTCTGCTTCCAAGGTTACAATCAAAACAGCCTTTCATAATAAAAGTCTGCTCACAATAAAGGTCCTACTCAGGGTCTGCTGCTTTGACACACTTTTTGTGAAAATGTGGGCAGTGATGCAGGTTTTGTGAAGGCTTTAGTGGAATGAAGCACCACTTGATCACCAGAGGATTGTAATTACAAAATGAGCTGCCACAGTATCAGGAGAGTTTGATGTCAGCACTTTTTCAAATTATCCAGAACTAGGATCATTTTAGGGCAGAAAATAGTAACTTACATAATATATTTTCCTTAATTGGCTTAAATTGAACACATTTTACATTGAGGTTGGTATGTATTTAAAAAAAACGGGGAAAAAACGTATATATATATGCAGTTGTGTCCCATCCCTTTCGCCCTTCAGGAGGACTAAATTCAGTTTCAGCAGCTGAGCGATATTTGTGAATGGAAATATAAATAAACAGTAATTATATAATTTAATCACTGGCACTATACATGTAAGCATAATAATCCTATCCAACCTGTGTAGCTCTGAAAAACACTCATTGGAGCACAATGTGATAAGAGCGAGTGCAGCTCATTGCTTACACTAAACGTTAAGGGCCTGCACTGTGTCAAGCCCTGCTTGTTAAGGTCGGTCTTTGTACATACAACAAACAGGACCTGTTACACAAGCCCCAACATAAATATCGAACATTGTGGATTTTGCGTGATAGGAATTGTAGAGCATTCCTGGCACATGTAAAATAACATCATTATTTGCTTTTTATGGAGGATTAACTTAATCACACAGACTGTATCACTGCTCAGCTGTCAGACATGATCTATGTCAGCTGTTGCTCTTTCCACAGCTTTACTGGCTGCATTATATTTTTGTTCTACTGAGGATGCATGTCCATGTGTGTCTCTTGATGTCTTACCATAAGGACTGGCAGTCTCAACAGACAATAGAGGTCATCATCCCTTTGCTCTGGGAATAATAAGAGATAAGTGTGTGTGTGTGTGTGTGTGTGTGTGTGTGTGTGTGTGTGTGTGTGTGTGTCTCCTGTCAGCCCCTCATCAATGATTAGTTATCACAAAACGAGGATCAAGGCTGCACTCTGACACATCAAGGCCTGGGAACCTGGGCAGTGTTATTTATGTGATGGAATAAAGGTGCCAGTATTTGCCTTCAGATCTATTCTTAGCACTAATTTGGATGTTGTCATCGCACAGTTTTTTTTAAACATTCCTCTTGTCAATAGCTTGTCTCAGCTAGAAAATTAACATGCAGTGTGGGAAACACAGCTGTTGTACCTCTCCAGTTAACGCTGGCCAGCACAAACAAGTGATTGTTAATAAAAGCCAGGGATGGAAATATCTATACTCAAATAGTTTACAGGGTAAAATATTGTATAATGTATATTTCCATAGCACTAAAAGAATACTCCACCAATTTAGCACTGTCAGACTCAGGATGAGTGGGTTAAAAAAAGGATCAAAATTGATGCAGCAGAACCAGAGTCGTCTCTGTCTTGTTTATTCCATGCCTTTTGCTTCTTTGTCAAAACCTGCGGGCCACATTACCCACAATGTAACCTGCAGAGAGTTTGGTTGGAGACTGGCTAATGTAGCCTCAAGGTGCTAACCTCAAGCAGAGAATCGGGCTACATAGGTCTTGGTCATTTCTTTTTAAGACCACACCTTTAGAATGTTCTTTTTAAGCTTGTAGTCTTCAGACCCAACTGATGCTGCCTCCTATCGGCACAACAGCTCATTTTATAGAATTTCTCTTTTTAACAGAAAATATTTTACTTTCACTAATTATTTTTCAGTTGCCTTCACACTTACATTTTTTCAGTCATCATAATTAATGAAACTCTGAACTTCCTGTACTCATTTCACATTAAAAGCTTGTCAGAAACAAATGATACCCTTTTAGCCGCTGGGAGGCTACTGTTGTGAAATATTGAGTTTCATTGATGGTTGTGTCAAAACAATGGAAACGTGAGAAGACTTGTAAATGAATGTTAGGAAGCAAAACTTAGAACAGAAGAATGGTGAGTATAACCAACTGTTGTACTAGTTGGAATTAGTGTTGTGGAGATTAATATATTACACTGAATTTATCAAGACAACAGGTATACATAGATTAAGTTTTGAGTCGTATAAACAGCAAATTAAAACAGGCAGATCAGAAAATAAAGGAATGTGTTTACTTTGATTCTAAATTTAAAAAAAAAAGTAAACTCTGTCTAATTGTGCACATTTTCTTAACCTCACAAACTTTGTATAGTTGTTGGTTTAAACTAGTGAAAGGGTCGTGCTCACAGCTCTAATGCTGATAAGCTTTCAAATGTACTTAATGACATGTGGCATGGTGAGTTGGCAGAGTATTTGTGATAAATCAAATTTACCTTTAATCTCGTGTTGTATTTGCTTAGCCGCAGTGCAGTGTAGTTGAGATAACAGGAGGAAAAAAAACAGGACTTGCAGCAATGTAAGAAACCACAGGTGGCTGCTGTTTATATTTAGATGTGTTACTACTTTTAGGGATGCTGTGATGTCACTGTGTAATGTGTTTTCACCTCCATTTAGCGAAGGGAGTGTAAAACTTTCACACGCTGGACAGATTTCTGCTCTGATCCATTATTTTAAAAGAACAGTAAAACTAAGAACATTAGTTTGGGGTCACTGGACAAAAATGATGAGATGATGATGCAGCACTAATGCCTAGGATTTTCTCAGTTCAAATTTAATGAAAAATGAAGGTTAAGAAGGGATTCTGCACAATACCAGAATCATTTCTATAAAATATTTTTCCCTCTTTTGGGGCAGAGGTGTTGGTCCTTTTTTTTTTAGGGGGTGACAGTGTTTTCTCTATTGGGTGGATTTCTATTAAAACTGGTTCATGATCCTTAAAGGATGAATCTACTTCTAAAACTAACATCCTAACATGCTGAGCTTCAGTATGTCATCATGCCTATAGGTAGCATGACAGTAGTTGTTTGAGGCATCCAGGGTTCCATATGAAAAAATTTGTTTCATTTTCTGCCCAACCAATCTGACATGGAGAATGTCCAAGGCTTGGACCTGTCTTACAAAATATCAAATTCTTTGATAACAACTCAATAGTATAAGCCTGTGTACATAAAAACACAGAGGAGATGAGCTGACTACAACTCCCAAAGTGCATTTTGGTTATAAACATCCAGCCACACAGCTTTCTCTTTGTTTTGTGAGCTAGTAATGTTGAGTTTAAACTTGATAAAACATTCAACGTCTTAAAATAGGTTCACCTTTGGATTTTAGATCAAAATTAGTATGAATTCAGCAACTATGATGCAGTCTCTTATTCCCAATATCATCAGTATGTGGATCAAGTAGCTTGTTAAAAATGTGTCAGATGAAGATTAAAAACCTATGTCAAATCGATATTTGGTGTGACCACTCTTTGCCTTTTAAAATGGCACCAATTCTCCTTGGAGAACTTGCCACAGGGAACTGTGGAGGCCATACCGTCTGTTTCAGGAACCCTTGTTCTTTTTGTTGCTGGAGATACTTCTTTATGACTCTGGCTGTATGTTTGTGGTTGTTATCATACTGCAGAATGAATTTGGGACTGGTCAGACGCCTCCCTGATGGTACTATCTGATAGATAAGAATTTAAACATCTGAAGTGCCTAGCACTAGTGCACAGTAGTATAGTTTGTTTCAAGTATAGGTCAACCTTTACCTACTGAGTGCTGACATGCTGATGTGTGTAGCATGTTTAAAATCTGGGCTGATTCCGAGTAAGGTGGTTGTCAAACCAATGTCCTTGTAAGGATTCGTGGATCTGTGTACAGATGGTGAGGCAGGATCTGAGAAGGTAATGTACGCTGTCACATGTTAGTTCCCTCTGTGTTTGCATGTGGTATGAAACAGGGTGGTGGTGGTGATGATGTATGACTGATGAAGGTTACAGAGCAGACAAAGACTTTGGGGCAGAGAAACAGACAAAAAAAATCCAGTGAGCACAAATGAATAAGAGTGTAACAGACTTACTGTAGAGACACAGGGACAGAAACAGAGATGGAGGTGTGTAAGGAGGAGACCGTAGAGAGATGTTGCTATGGCCTCACTTTTGTCTTCACTACCAGTGCTGATGTTAATTACAGCGGGACTGTGTGTGCCAACGAAAGGAAGCAAATACTCAATCACTTTGTATCTGTTGTGTTTTAAAGCGGATAGAAAAAGTATTATTATTAATACTACTAGGTGTAATATTGAGAGGTGTAGTATATTCATAAATTGTTGATAGGGTTGTAGCAAATAATCAAATTTGAGATGCTTGAACAAGAGAACAATTAATTAATAGACCAATCAGTTCAGTTTGAGCTACATCAATGAGCTAACTAATCGATTAGTCAAGTGGGAAAATGAATCTGTAATTATTTTGATACTCAATTCATTGTTCAAGTCCGTTTTTAAAGTCAAAAAATGCCAAATATTGAATGCTTTCAGGTATTTAAATGTAAGAAATTGCTTCATTTTGGTTGGACAAAACAAGACATTTGGTGACTTGGTGTTATAACACATCAGGATAGATATTGCCGATGGATGTGTTTTCTTACTAAGAGTTAATAAGATGAGTAGATAGGAAGTGTTTCCTGCCCTAAAAATCATAGTATAAAACCATGGATATTTCCCTTCAGAAAATAACCTTAAATTACCATAAATTGCAGGAATACTTGATGGATTAGTTGTGTGGTCAACCTGGTTCATTTGAGAAACAGCCCCCTCCAGCCCTGTCTTGTGTATTCCAGCATATGTTTGATTATCCCATAACAACATTGACATAACCCATGCTAGCCAGCATGGCCACAGGTCAATTGTAAATCCACAGTGTGTATGTGCAGCAGTAAGCAAGGGGTTGTGCAACCTGTCGCCATTCACTGTGATATTGAGATCTGTTCACTGTAAACAGTTTACCTTTCAGAGACGGGGAGAAAGAAAGAAATCTACTTCACGTGAGACACAAAAAAGATGAATGATTACACGATCGTGGCTTATCACAGCTGAAATCCATTTCATAGATTTAAGTGTCTTACAGGCTGTATTTTGCTTGTTATGTGTCACACCAGAAAGCAGGACTTTGGTTGCTAACTATAAATTCACACAGTTCACTCAAGCCACATTCATACTTTCGACTTCTATAACTGTCTGCAAACAGTTCCTCTTTTCTTGGGCGGTTTATACTGATAGAGAATGTTAAATTAAGTGTGTGGTGCAGCACAGCTTACAAGCTATGATTGCTTCCTCCATTTTGGACTCCACAGTCCTCCGTTCCACCAAAGGTCAGAATGTCAAGATGGCTTTCAGTCAATCAAAAAAATCAAATGGATTCAAAATCACTGCTTGTGATGATTACATTGACATGATTTGTATAAAATGTCAGAAAAGGATGAACAATGCACCAGTCCCCAAAGTCCAAGGTAATGTCTTCAGATATCTTGTTTGTTGCAACCGAAAGGTATAACATGTATGCACTCACTGAAACAGTAGTTAGTTAGTTAGTTCATTTTCTGTTCATCAACTCATTGATTAATAGACAAATAGTTCAAGCTGTGATTGATTTTGATGCAAAAGTTTGAGTGGAGTGAAAGTGACAGAGCACACAGTGATTCAGAGGGAGAGAATGTGGACGAAGGGACTCTGAATTTAAAATTAACTTAAAAAGCGGTTAATGTAGATCAAGCTGAGTGCATCATCTGTCCATGCATATTTCAAAACATCGTGCTGTTCTGTCTCCTGTCTATAAAGGGACAGGAACAACAAAACTGCAGAGTGAAGAACACACAAACCTGGGTTTCACCAGACGCTACAGTATTCTGTGATGGATTATGTGCAGAACATTGATGATCCACCATATACTGTGTGCATAAAACTCAAAGACAGCATTGCCTGCAAGTGATGACAGTATTTGTTTGTCTAGAACAGGAGTTTTCAAAGTCTGTCACTCCTATATATATAAAGATATATAAATATAAGCCCCTGTTTTGGCGTATGTTGGGCACCAGTAAAAGTATGCTGAATTAGCTGTTGTTGGTTACTGTCATGTCCATAAATCCTGTGTGACTTTATGGACATCAGAGAATATAAACCTGTTTGTTATATCTGTGTGTTCAGATTCGAGAACCTTAATTGCATGAGTTGTGTGGCAGACTCTGCTGCAGCTCCAACTGCTGACTGTGTTGATTCGGAGGACAAATAAGCAGGTCAAACTACAATAGTTAACTTAGCATTGTTTTTAACACCCTGTCATGCATCTGTCACCTCATGTAGTATCTTTGTCTCACGTCTCACCCTCCCTGCTCTAGGACATTTCAAAAGAAAAAAAAAAAAACTCTCCCTCAGTAAACGTACATGTGCTCAAATAATTTGGCATGTGTCATGCGGACGCCTTAATCAGGTTATCTCACTCACATCAAGGCTTATCTGAGTATGCATAAATTAATTGACAGAGCTCAATTATTTGTTGATCTTTCATATTACTGTATACTATACACCCTATTTTTTGTGTTTTGATTCTGTGCATGAAACAGGTCAATGAGTTAGCCAGATCATAGCAGAGTGTCTGAAAAAAATGCAGCATGACAAGTGATAAAAAAAGATAATTGTTTTCCAGATGCAAATGACGCTGCAAAAGAGGTGGCAGGTGTTAGGTGCTCTGTAAATCAGTAAAGCAGTAAACTCTAAACACCTAGTGATCGACCATATGGGTATTTTTCAGTGGCTGATGCCGATGCTGATATTTAGAGAACAGGGCAGCTGATGGCCAATATATAATGCTGATCATGAAGTTGTTGTTGTTGGTTCTTTTTTTCTCCCATTTAACTACAAACATTTATATGTTATTATATACTGCTTGTAAATTATGAATAGTAGGGGGTTAGTGTCTAGTGCTACCCAAATTGCTTATTTGTCTGAACAATAATCCAAAACCCAAAGATATTAATTTACTATCACATAAGATAAACAGTGAATCCTCATAACAGAGCTGGAACTAACTGATGTTTGGTATTTTTGATTAAACAATCAACTATCAAAATGTTTGGTGATTCGTTTTCTGCCGATCAAAGTCTTAGCATGGGTGGGTGTTCTCCATGGTTGATTCGTAAAAGACCTACCAGGAGCCTTTAAGGCAAAGGTCAGGACCTCAAAAATAACCTCATTCCCCCTTGATGCTGGCGAGTGTTACTGTTACCGCTGCCTTCTTCCCATGGTGTAAACACCCCCAGCTATTGGGATCATAAAGAAGAGTCCATATCCCCCTCTACCATTTCCCAATAGGAGGAAGTTTAAAGGAGGTGAAGCTGTAGTCATAGTTGTTATCCCGTTGGTCAGAGTGAACTTTTCCAACTAAACGCTGCAAGGGGTCCTGGCAGGGATGCACAGACTCTTTTCACAATGCTGAGCAGCAACCTAATGTTAATGGTCTCTCCCAGCAGGTCAGCTAAGGTCTGTTTAAGCTTCATTTAATGGTTCAACTTAACACACCCAGTGTGCCACACACACTGACTGAAGACTCTTTCTCTAAGCATATAGAACATAATGCAGAACAGAGAACACTGTAGCAAAAAACAAAATGACAGGAAAGAAGGATACACGGTGTGTCACTACATGTTTTGGTTGAGTTATTCTGATATCTCTCAGACCACAGCACACACAAATGCACATACAGACTACTGTGCTGTTGTTGTTTCATTCTAATTTTGAGAACAGAAAAAAAATAGAAGAACTATGACTAAGCATGTCCTGTTCTCATAATCATAAGTTAACTTGAACTACAGCGTATTTCACAATATAAACACAACTTGTGTTCAGAGCAAAATTTGAAACGACAGGGAGCAGCCACGGGGTCAGAACAGTTTAAACTTGAATGACCATATTTTGTAGATGAGGCATGCTCGAGAGATGGGAATAAATGAATATTTTTTTACGGCTGTGCAAAGCTGCACACTCAAAGCTAAGCAAAGGCCAGGCCGGCCTCATTATAAGTGATGAAAGCTGTTTGTTTTTTGCATTACAGTATGCTATGAACTGGGATTATCAGGAAAAGGAGGGGGAAGCAGGTTAATCTAAACATATGTAGCCAGGTGGGAAATACTGCAGTTCTTAGCAATGTCATGAGATAGTACCGCCTCAGCACAGAGGCCAGGAAACCAGAGGCCATCTGATTTGCCCACGGTACTGACTTGAGCTATTTTCCACGGAACATGTGGCTGTTAGGGTTAGGGTAAATATCTGGTAAATATCCTGTAAAGTGATGCTTTTGCATAAACATTGAAAAGTGATGTGTACAAGCATATTGTGCCCTCTAACATGAATGTACTTACTGGATGTCAACAGAAATGCAAACAGCTGTCCAAGGCCTTGTCCTGAGAGAAACCTGTTGTAATGGAGGCTGACTTTTACCTTCACCTGACCGTTGAGTCTTCTTGGAAACCTGTTGTAATGTAGGTTATCATTTAAGAACCACATTTTGTTCATTTTTAGATGTGTTAGCCATAACATTGTGGTTTCATGGTTGTGGTTTTTCTTGTGCAATGCAGTGTGTGGTGTCTTGCCACCTGTTTATTTGTACACCTGGTCTGATTCAAACTTTTAAAATTCCTGCAATGAATTTTAAAAGTTTGAAAAGATTTTTTCTTTACTCGTAGTTTACAGTATTTTAGCACTCGCTTGTAAAATCTTGAATCCTACCGTTTGGTGATCCCCTGACTTCTCTTGTAGCGCCATGATGAGGTTGAATTAGTGACATGTCTTGACAACTATCGCCATGAAATTTGGTACACATGTTCTTGTTCCCATCAGGATGAATTGTAATAGCAATTATGATTCAGTTCAACATCATACCTGCTAAAAACATGTCTTGTTAAAATTGCCAATTTGAGCATTTAGCATGCTGGTGTTAACATTATCATCAAAACTCCTCTGTCCCTTACAGAGCTGCTAGCATGGCTTTAGACTCTTGGCTTTCTTCTTTCTTTTCATCTAATCTTTTTCCTCATGGCTGGGTTGCGGCGGTGCACTAGGTCCGTCTCTAGAGATTCCAGTGAAACCAGAACTGGTGTCTGTCTCTGTCAAATTAGCATACTGCAGAGGATAGATGAAAAATGGCTGGTTAGGTGTTTGGGGTGCAGGAGGTTTGAGGATTTGGTGTGGTCCTGGCCAGTGTTGGAGTTACTTGAAACTGTAATTAATCACACGTACATATTACTCACTGAAAAAGTTGCATCAAAGTGCCTTCCTCCAAACTCTTCACCCACATCTTCTTTTGTAACGTGTAGAAATAGAAAGCAAGACATTGGTTAACAAGTAGGCAGCCATACAATCTGGAGGGATTTTCTGACCATCAACAGCTAGCTTAGCCTCGGTGACTACACACGAAAGCTCTCAAAAGTCCACGACCTTAGAGCTCAGTTACATGCCCTCAGCTTTAAAAAAAAAGCCTCTCCTGAATTCAATTCAAGATTCAAGATTTTGTATCAATTTCTCTATAGCTGCAGGACATACAGAAAAATGATAAAGCGTTTCTCTCTCTAACTGATATCAACCCTCAATCAAACATAGAATAAGACGTGAACAATCGACCTAACAGGAAGTAATCTAAGTTACTGGGATGAATAAAAATCAAATCAAATCCACAATCCACCAAATAAATTAAAAAGTGATAGAAATATTAATATTTATATCTGGTCATGACTGATTGAAGTAGAGAATGAAAGAGTACCAGTTTAATACTGTTATTTAATGCTTAAGACACAAGGATCAGTTTGGGTTCCATTACACGTAGTTGGCATTATCACCACTGTCACAGACTTTACAAAACTGTCTTTATCTTTCCCCTTATTACCTTCCTCCATCACTCCTCATCATGCTTACATCATTCGCTGTTGGCTTTGAGTAAGTGACCCCTTGGGCCTCAGCTTTGGCTTACTGACACCAGACTGACCTCTCCTTGGCGGGACCTCAGACTGGAGTCACTTGTTGATGGAGAGAAAGCAGTGACAGAGGAGCGAAAGAGATCTTATAAAATCATTGTCAGACCTCCCCTCCTCCTTTCTACGTTTCTCATCGCCTCCATCTGTCAGTCTTTCTCTGTTTCTATTTGCTATGTCTCTCCTTTCTGTCTCATTGTGTCTGTCTCTGTGCTTGGTGATGCAGGGCGGGCCAGGTCAGTGTGATTCAGGGCTGGCCCGGAGGAGGATTGGATCTATTATAGTCTTGTCTGCTCTAGGCCACACTGACCCGAAGTCTCTGTCTGTTTTTCTTTCTTTCTGTCTGCCTGTCGGTTTCTGTCAGTCTGTCATTCATTTATTTCATCAGCTGATCTTCCTTTTGTATCCTGTCTCACCCCTCAGATGAGGAGACATTGCCTTGACCATTTAACTGTCACCTTTTTTGTGCCTTAGGAAGTCTTCAAGATGCTCAAACTCATACTCCAGGTCTTGTTTCTTCTAATCAATTGTTTAATGCTTTATTAAAATAAAATGCAAATATTTGCCAGTCCATCTTCTAAAATGCTGAGAAATTTTCCTTTGTCTTATATGATGGTAAACAAAAAGCAATTTAACTTTGGACAGGAGTCAGATAAAACAAGCCAAGCTGGAAAACATTTCCCCTGCCTTCCATTATATTTTAGATAGCATTGTCTTAAAGAGTAGTAGGCATTTGCCATCACATGTCTGTTATATAAAATATATTTATATTATACAGTAAATGCCTTATATAGATATTTTAAATATTGGACACATTTGCTGATACTATTCCTCTGCATGGTAGCAGCATAATGTCTCTTAATGAAGTATCAACACTGAATATCTGTGTTTTCTATATCAGTTAAGTTAGGACACACCCAGTTTTCAGGCCCAGTGTGTTTTGTTTCAGAGAAGGACTCATAAGTCAAATGTCCAAAAGTGGTCTGTGTGTATTTGGGTTGTGTCGTTTGTTTTGTGTGTGTGTATGTGCAGTGAGGGAACAAGGTTGAGAGCCATGCTTTTAGTGGTGCTCACAGCACTGTTTTCATTGACATGACTGGAATGTCGCTAAAGGCTTCAAATGGAATCGCTAGGTTATCTAATGGGTTTGCTCGAACGAAAAAGATTTTTACCTCAACACTAACACACACACACACACACACAAACAGCTTCCAACAAAAAGCAAATGCAAAAAAACTACTCTCTCTCTCTCTCTCTCTCTCTCACACACACACATGCACACACACACACTGGCCTGAAGATTAGGCAATTGACATTTTAGTATGTTACGCTATTTTGTACCACAGAGGGTCACAGATGTCTGACTTATCTAACAGCATTAGTGAATGACACTTCATCTACACGTACATATGTACACACACACATCACGTTGCATATCGCTGGCCTGTCTGTCCATGTGAGTATCAATATACTTACCATTCACCTGCAATAGTAGTGATGATGTATAAATATCCTCCTTCCCCTGCAGACCAGATTGTCTGTTCATTGTAGTGAATTACACAGTTTAATAACTTTCAGGAGCTTGCTAATTGATTTTCATATTTAAAATGAACTACAGTGTAAAAACTCTAAACCAACAGATGCTGAGAGTAGTAGACAAAACACATCAAATATACAAAAATCAGCAGCATGGTTTCCTACATGGTCAGCTGATATAGGTATAGAGTGTTTCATAAATAGGCTCAAACCCACAAAACCACTGGTGCAATAGTTGTTTCTGTCAGTTCATAGCATTTCCAATCAAAGCCATGTGTACATGTGTTGTGTAGTTTTAATAAAAGCTCAAAGACTATACTGTCCATAAAATTCTCATAGACTGTGAGCATAAATAAATAGGCATACTGTAGTAGTTGTATTTTAAACTATGGTGCATAAGAAAAATCAATTCCAAGCACTCAGGTGCATGGTTAGAAATACAAATACAAGCTGGTGTACTGTAATATTGATGAATTCAGCCATCTGGAATTATTTTTTTTTTTGCCAATTTAGGGTTTGTTTCATTTTAAGCTACAGAAATATTATTACAGATATTTATTTTCATGTGTTGTCAACTGCTTTGATATATCAGCATGTATCCCTGACTCATCTATGTGTGTTGGTTCAATAACCTGGGTGGTGTGTCGTGACATTGTAGGGACTGGTTGTAATAGCAGCTACTTTGACACAATAAGCGTGACGTGCATGAGTGGCTCTGTGATAAGGATTGTTAAAATGGAAGCTGTTCTCTGTATGTGCTGGTTGTGCCTAATCAGGGACTCATCATGCCTAATATCAAACTATGCTTGGAGCAGATTGCCCAGGTTTGTTCCAATCAGATGATGAAGAATAGTACATAGCGTGATCTTTATTGTCAGGCTGCTCAGTCTCTGACAGTCCTTAGGAAATGGACTTTGACAGAGCTGCAGACTGACACACTGACTATTTAAAGACCAGTGGTGACAGTTATAATCGCCAATGTCCATCAAACCTGACATGCATACTGTAAATAAACATTTGCATTCCTGCTTTTCCTGTGATAAAACTCAGTATCATTGCGAGTTATGAAATATCTTATTGGGAAAAAAATCTCTAGGGAGCAGGATTTTGGTGCAGCTGGAAAGAAGATGACACCATATTTCTTACTTCTTCATGAACTCCAATTCAACAACTCTGAATTACTCTTACATTTTAGCACCAAAATATAAAATAACAATGTCAAAGTTTACCTGTAGGTGTTTTGGCTGTACTCTTGTGTTCAGTTTGGCATTTATTATGAAGTATTGTCTGTCTCTTTCCTACAGGCGAAGTTAATTGATGTACATGTGGGGAGGACATGGATCATTTTTCAAACAGTGGATGTGGGCTGGAAAAGCCCATCCATCATCCATCCATCCATCCATCCATCCACTACCCCAGTCTGTTCAGAGCTTCTAGATGAGATAGTAATAAGGGGAGGGCTGGATGGATAAATGAATATGATGATGTGCCACGCCGTCGGTCATCATTCAATCCAATTGGGCTAAGTGCTGTGTGTTCTTCTCTCTGGAGTAGACGCTATGATATCACAGCTTCTCTCTGGAAAGCTTTAAAAGGGGGGTGTGTGTATGTGGGTGGGGATGTTATAGAAAGGCCATGGCTTCTGACTTGAATATGTGATAATGTGATTTAACATGGAAAAAATTTATTGTAAAATGGTTAAACTGCTTTAACTTGGTAGTCTCAATGAGTCAATTGTCAGTTTGGGTCCAAAACATTGTTTGTTTGTTTTGGGATTTAGAGAGTGAGTCTCACACATTCTGTAGCCACAAACTTCATAGCTTCCTACCAGTTTTTAAGATTTTCTTCAGGCCACTCCTCATTTAAGAATGAGTGCATTGTAACAGAATTTATTTGTGTTTTTATTGATGTTTGTGTTAGTTTGTAGCTTGCAGTCTGATACAACAGTCTTGCAATAAATTCTACCACCATGACAGTTGCAATGTACCGTTGGTGTTGAAACTGTTATAGAGAGGATATAGTTTGTGCACTTTTGAACTGTATTATACAAAGAGATGTTTCTTTTATTTACCCCACCCTCATTGATATAAATGGGGTAGATGAGGCAAGATGAAGATCTGAAAAACTTGCCTCAAAGCTAGTCCAAAATGTAGTCTCTAGTAACAGAGGTAGTATAAATTCTGAGGTCCTAATGGAACAAACTGGGGAATCCTGCTGCTATGTTAATCTAATATGTTTAGGTTTGATGATCAGCTTGCCTTTTGTGCTGATTTTACCAAGGGCTACTTGGCTGCAGAGCTATGTTACAGTATGGGATTGAATGCCCAGTGACTACTGTTTGTCACACTGAAAGGCTATTACCACAACAGTAAACAGTAAGACACCAACATTCTGAAAACAGTTACATACTCTAATTACATAAAGTGTAGGTTTACTGAAAGTATACTGCAAGTCCAGGACAAGTGGGGCTCTATGAGATTCTCTAATTGGCCCCTTTCAATTGTGCGTCCCTCAGTTCTAATTACTCTCCACTGGTTGTGTTGGTTCTACAAAGAGCCTGCAGTTGCCTTCTGTATTTGACACTGATCAGCTTCTGTTAAGCTGTCATCAGTTTCTCTTGTTTCTATTCTTTTCTATGCAATTTGTTCTTTTGAAGCCTGTACTTAGTCTCTCATCTCTATTGAAACTCCTCAGTCAGCTCCTAGTGTTTCTAAGCAGCCAGCTGCCAAGACTGTCTGCCATCACAAGCATAATAAAGCCGTCATCCCAGGCCAGCATTGAAAAATAGTCCTATTTTTGCAGGCAGATCCAACTTCTAAGAATATAAGCAGCCAAAATAGCCCATTATGGCTCTGAGGAGAAGGTTGAGGAATGTCTGCAATATGCTTTGATTTCTCATCCTCTCAACACACTGGTCAGATTAAAGCTTGAGTGTGTGTGTGAGGTCTGAACAAAAGCATGGATATTGAACTGAACGGCACAGACCTGCATGTACACATGTCTGTATACAGGATAAAAGCTGCAGCTGATTGGCTTAGCCCTGTGGGTCAGAGGTTTGGGGTCAGACTCGGGGTAGTGTTTTATCCCTCCGTGTGGTGAGGACAACTAATGTAATAGGAAATCAGTCCTTAAACCGTCACATCTCTAATCAAGAAGTGACTTTACATCCACAGGTCTGCACCTTTTAATTAGCAACACTTAGTGGTGAACATGGAATAGCTGTTTTTTCTGTCCTTCTGTCCAGTTAGATATGACTAAGCATGCTTGCACAGCACTTTTACAGCAGTGTGATGTTGATTGAAGTTGTACTCATGAAGTTGTACTGGAATACACCAAGATTATTTTCATCATCGATTCTAGAGTTAAAATGATTCATTAGTGGGTCTATTGGCAGAAAATTAGGCTGCAGCCAGTCTGATAATCAAACATTCCTTGCTTGTTTTTTCAATTAATTGATTTAATTATTTGGTCTGTAAAATATCAGAAAAAAGTGAAAAATGTATTACAGTTTCTCAGAGTCCAAGACAGTATCTTAAAATAGTTTGCTTTGTCTGAGTAGGAGCCTAAAACTAATTATATAAAACTGAGAAAACATTTAATCAATTATGAGAATTCTCTCTGAATCATTTCAGTGATAATTTACATCTTCTTGCCCAGTCTTCATTGTTCTTATCGCAGCAGTCATAGCAAAACATTTCAATCCTGAATGTTAAAAAGCAAGCACATTGGGGCACCCCCGTAGCCGAATGGTTGGGGCGTGTACCACATGGGCCTTAGTGCCCTGAGCAGCCGGTCCCCGGATTGACTCCCAGTCCAGCCGGACTTTTACTGCGTGTCATTCCCCTACTCTCTCTCCCTGTTTCCTCTCTCTCTCCACTGTCCTGTCCAAATAAAGGCGAAAAAGCCTCAAAAAATTATAATAATAAAAAGCAAGCACATTGAGATTTGTGATAAATACTGAGGTTTACTGAATTAGGAAAGGATCCTTGAAATGCTAGCTGTCCTCAATGACGATACTGTAAATTAATAGTAAGATTATCAGTGTCAATTCAGTATTGCTGCCCCACCATAGCCAAGTGCCATTTAACTGTCACACGTTTCAAATGCTTTGTATGCACACAAGACCACAAATTACACATTTACATTGTAGACATGGAATTGATTTTCCGTTGCCTCTTGCAGGCCCCCTCAGTGTTTGCTGTGGAGGAAGGAAGTATTTCCTATTCACTTTTTCTGACTGTGTTTTTCCAGCCAGCCAGGGAATTTGAACAAACTGAAGCTTTATCTAACCTCTGCCTTACCTCCACCCTATTAGCTGGGTTCATTGATTACTACATAAGTTTCCTCTCCAGTGGTGTCTGAGTGTGGGATTTCTGGTTCAGACAATAACTGCTGCCACAATTGTCAGAGTTTACTCACTGTACGACTCCAAGTGAGGGACAGCTTTGCTAGGATACCATGTGTTGTTTGTGTTGACAGTTTGTGTAGCTAGCTCTCTTAATCAATCAACAACTATTACTTAAGTTTGCTGACTCATCTGGGTTGAACGTGGTCAACATATATGTTTTCTCCTGGCAGGTTTGAACAAGACTCCTTTCTTCTCTTCTCTGTTCTTCTCTTCTGTTTTTCCCTGTATCTACCAGCTACTGTTATGAGAATATATTTGAGAACAGGATAAGATTAGATAATTACTCCAGTACTATTAACTCTGATATATCATGACACTTAGGATGATATTTGTGTTATTTTAACTATTTAATTGGTCACCTCTGATTCAGTTGTGCCTGTGTTGTTTTAATCAGCTGTGGATAAAGAAGGGGTGATGCAACAAGGGTCACTGTTGGCTTTGCTGTTATGAAGCAGGATATGCATCCTAGACACATATTTTACTTCATGTAACAGGAACTGACAGCAAGCCATTGGTTCTGTGTACTGTATAGTAGAAATTAATATAGGTAAAATAATTATTTATTCAAAGTCATGTCCGTCCACCAAAACTCAGGGTGTCCACAAATACTGAACGCAGATTTTAAATCTGTCCAACACCTACTTCGCTGCTACCTCTTTCAGATAATTAAGATCATATTGTGCACAAGGAATTACTAACACTAAAAACTGAGTTGTGACTGAATAAATACCAGAGCACCCCTTACTGCTGTACAGTACATAGCCTGTAGCTACTGCTCTGGGCTGTGTTTGTACCCTTGTGTCAGCTCTATATGCAGATGTGTTTACACTGTGTCTGTGTACACTGGTGCATGAGAGTGCATGCTACAGCAGGTATTAATATGTTTGATTATCTAGACACTATGACACTGTCCAAAGCCTTGGATGGGAGGACAGTTAGGACAGCCCAACGTGACTGAATGATGTAACTTCGGAACAGCAGAAACAGTGACTTTTACAGTGACATTACTGCAGAAAATGAATTAAATGTGGATTGGCCATGACTAATACCCAACTATCAGGTTGGAGGTGGGGCCCGTAGGGGTTCATTCCTCTTGATTAGTATGACAATTTTTCCATTTTTGTCAAAGTTGTTGTTCAAAAAATGTTTGCAACATTAAGGCTTAAGTTTCTTTTGAATGTTTTTTCATGTACAAGTTTGTAAAAACAGGTAGATGGTGATGTAACTATCAGGAAAAAAAAGGGTTACACAACATTGACATTATGACTCTGCACATAGCCTGTAGCCAGCGTTCTGGGTTGTGTTTGTGTACATGCAGGTATGTTTGTACTATGAGCATGTATAATGGTGCTCATTACATTATGCTATAGTAAGTAGTAATGTGTACTAGAGGTGAGGCAGTACATCGTTGAATGTAAGAAAGTGAATTTGTGATAGTGACATAAACAGACAGGAAAGATGAGCAGAGAGAGACGGACATGAAATGCAACAGAGGTCGGCTGCAACTAACGATTGTTTTCATTAATTAATCTGCTGATTATTTCCTTGATTAATCGATTTGACCACAAAACGTCAGAAAACACTTGAAATGACCAAGAAAAGCAGCAAACATTACATTTGTGAATTGATTGAATTTGATTTGATCAAAACAGTTTCTGATTAATTTTCTGTCAGTTGACTAAATTTTTAAACTAGCAGCTCTAGTTATTTAACCACTTATCTAACCACCAGTCTTATTTAAGCAGAAATGCCAAAACATTTATAGGTTCCAATTTCTCAGATATTAAAATTTACTGGTTCTCACAGTTTCCTATGATACTACATCAAATAGTTTTGGGTTTTGGACTGCTGGACAAAACAAGCAGCTTGAATATGTGAACTTTTAGGAAACAGGCATTTTCCACACTCCACTTCCATATTCTGGCATTTTTTGGAACAAATGATTGAATATTGAAAATTATCACAGTTGCGGCACTATTGTGTTTGATTATCGTGATACCATGACACTGCCTAAAGCTTTGGATGGGACAGGGGATTAGGGATGTCCAGTGTCTCTCCTTCTCTGTCATGCACGCACACCCAAAAAACACAAAACACACAGAGGCGCTTGCACCCACATAAGCAGCCCATCTGTCCCCTGAGACCAGCAGCTGGTGGGTGGCAGGAAAGTCCAGTGTGAACTTGACCTCTAACACCCCTGCAACAGGAGACGCCATCCACTGTATCTATCTACTATATCCGTCCTACAACCAATCTGTTTGTCCTAAATATGCAGCTGCGCACACACACACACATAGTATACGCACACGGACATCCTTCCCTCGCCATTAGAATCATTAACTGGACACTGATTATATTAAGGCCGGACCCACAAGACTAATTTCACTAAGTGCAAAAAAGCTTGTGCTAGACGTTTTGTGTGTGTGTGTGTGTGTGTGTGTGTTTGTGTGTGTGTACAGTATATAGCTGTCTGTCTGTCTACTTGTGTAAGCTCATCTTAGTTGGCAGCCACTGGCCTTCTAGCTTGTCTGGTTTGCTGCGTGTCTTACCTTTATGACATCCTGTCACCGTTGCCGTCCCGTCCAGTTAAAGTCGACTTGATTTTAGTCGCAACATGGCAGGTTTAGAGGAGCAGGAGCAGTCGTTAGTGGAGCAGGAGGAGCAGGAGAGATTGGAGAGAAAGTGGATTAAGTGTGTTTATGTGTTATAGCTGCAAAGTTGAAAGAAAATTTTTAATCAATTCACACAGTTGCTGGTGCGGGCGTTTTATGAAATTCTCCCAAACAAGATATCAAGATTTAATGGTTGCAAAAATCTTTGCTTTAGAAAAACTAAACAAATGATTTATAATTTAGTAGCACTTAAATATTGAGCATGTATTAAAAGGTTATGTAGAAAAATCTATTTTCAAAATGCTATGTTGCAAAAGTGATATTGAACAACATCAACTGCAGTCAGATGTGGTGAATGTTAATCTGCCCTTATTTTTGTGCTTGGTTTTGTGTTGACTCACCAAAGTGGGTTTACAAGAACTGTGTTTTTTTCCTGGTATTTTGGTCACCGTAGCGCACATGTTGGACAAAAACAAAGTATCATAAGTGCTTCTCTTCCTGGTGCTGACACTGTGTCCTTACTGATTCCCCTCTCTCTGCTCTTCTCTGTCCTCAGATCACCAGAAACTGGAGCGGGAGGCGAGAATCTGTCGTCTGCTGAAACATCCAAACATAGGTGAGTCACCTCTTAGAGTCAACAAACTAATGGATTAGTGGAACAGCGGTGTTAATTCAGAACTTTGGGAAAAGATGTTTAGAATGTGTCATTTTCATTTCATTTCATTAATAACCTACAAATGTTTAACCATAAAGCACCATTAACTTACAGAGCACATACCTACCTGCAGTTATTATCAAACCTATTGCCAGTGACATACAAGACACCTTGCATATTACCCTCAGTTTCCCTTAAAGCTGAAGCCTCATAATGATTGTCTTATTTTAAATCCAGTGTGCTGGAATACAAAGCTAAAAAAACAACATCTGTATCATTTTTAGGTAGTTAGGTCACCTCAGTGTTCAGTTTAATAATATCACTGAAGCAAATGGCCTTGGATCATAGGCAAATCTGCCAGTTACCTGGTATAACATGGAGTGGGACATTTGCATGGTGCAACTGGCCAGCAGCCAAAGAGGAGAAGTGAGTCTGAACACCAACACATGCACAGTCAGCTGGTCACACTAATACGATCAACACTGTGTTTACTTTGTGTACTGTGTGTGTGTATGTGTGTGTGAGTGAAGCTGGATGGTTAATGGTCACTAGATATTTGCCTCAACATTCACAGCATCCCTCATGTTGGTTTACTCTGTGGAGAATAGAAAGAAGTATTTTTTCCTGACAATTGTTTCTTCATTCGATCTTTATCATGTAAAAATACTGCATGGGCATTTCGTTTCACATCTCAGAGGTTTGTCTGCAAGCTTGATGGTCCTCATATTCTGTAACCTTGGGAATAAAGAGACTGCCCTTACCAGGAAAAAAGCAGCAGCATGGGTTGTCTGTTCAAACACCAATGTTTTCCTCACCACTGTAGTCTCTAAGTAGAGTGATGTTGTGGGGGACGATTGTTGGGTCAACAAAGCGTATGACTTTGACACTCCAGACCATGGTTAATGTCATGTTTCATACAGTCAACACTGGGCCCTTTTTTCCCCCTTTTCCCTATAAAATAAAATGAGACTCTAAAACAAACACTGTGGTTTGGTACATCTGAATGACTGGCAGTAAAATGGACAATCCTAAATTATAATGAACTGGAAAATATGGATCATGTTACAAATACGTTGTTTAAAACAACATATGATCTTATTAGCAGATTTTACCCACCAATGAAATCATACTGGACAAAGTTACCAATGGGCATATATAAAGGCAAACTGTATATAAATGAAGGATATGAACATTTTTGGGCCCTTACCCTAGCTGCATATGTGTGTCACTTCTTATGTACTGTATATGTTGAATGTTTGGGTATGTATTATTTTCATATTCTGTTGCACTGAAACTGAACACACAGACACGATATGCATTAGATTCTGTGTGATTTACACTTTGCAAAAAAGTAATTATCCTTGATTGTCCAGTGTGAACAAATCTCCAGAACCTACCTAAGAATCACTGTGTTTTTAAGTTTTCTGAAGTATCAGAGTAATCCAGTGACACTTGTCTGTACATCCATGGGTACATTGTAAACAGGAACAGCTAATGGCTAATTCGGCATACTTTTAATGGTGCCAGTTTGTCAACTTGTGGTTAGAGGGTCAGACTTCAAAAACCCCTGCCAAGAGCTAAAATGCTTTGTTTAGTCTCTGTAGCAATGTATTGTCAGGTTTATAGATTAAAGCCCAAATGTTCAAAAGGAAAATCTAAAGGAGCTTGAAATCTGTAGTGCGGGCAGTGGCCCATTGAAAGAAGGAAATGGTGAAGTATCTTTGTTGCAGAACTGCAAAGTGTCTTATCATAATGTTCTGCCCAGTGCAAGCGCAATACACACACACACACACACACACACACACACACACACACACACACACACACAGAGTATGATAACGGCATAATAGGTAGTTGCTATCATTGGTCTCTCCTTCTTCTTTGTACCGCCTGATTTCTGCTTCTTTATCATCCTATTCTTCCTTTCTTTTCCTCCCATGGCTGCTCTTTTTTTTTATCCAATTCTCAAGGGGAGAGCTCTTCAAGTTTTCTTTTCTTTTCTTTTCTCTAAATGTGCGTCATCTGAAGGAGGAAGGCAGAGTAATACACATTTTCAGGCTTTATTCTAGAACTCGAGCACCTTCGCCCACCTTGACACAAGCAATTTACCTGTGAAAACCCTGTTAATAGGGTTGCTGTATTTCCAAATTGTATTGGCCTCAGGAGCTGTTGATTAAAGAAAGCTGTTGGTTAATGTTCCTTTTGGCAATAACTCCTCCTGTGTGAATAAGAAATAACCTTTCACCCGTCTGTGCACAGAGGGGTTTCCTGCCTGATTTTGTGCTTCTTTGACACAGAGAAAACCTAAAAAGAAATTTGCAATATCACATCAGCTATAAATGATTAAAATGTGGCAGCTATTCTGTCAGCTTTGCCATCAAATAGCTGATTCCCTGTTGCCAACCGTCCAGGTGGCACTCAGATTGTAGAAACCTGTCGAGTCCTGGAGTGGATAATTTCAGATAGGCAGGGAAAAACAGTTCAGCTTGAAACCTCATGTCCCTGGGGGAAGTATCACATTGACCTTGTGTATTTTCAACATGATTGTGAATGAACATACCATAATAACATTGTGCTTATATGTGATCTCATGCCAGTCTCAGTGATTAATGAATGTTATTATTAAGGATGTGTAGATTGTCTGCCACATCATGATAAGTAATCCAGGTAAATCGCACCTTTTACTGTGCCTTTCCTTTCTCATGAAAACACACTGGGATGGTTGCTCTTTAAATGCACACTGCAAGTATTAAGCAGCTGGATTTTTCACCTTGAGGATACATAAATATTGTTGTGCCAACTTTGCACTTTTTCCACTAATATATTTCTTTAATGATCAGATAACTAACACTGATTATTTTATCACTGATGATTAACATCCTTAGTTATAGGCAGTGCTAGGCAAGTTACTTAAAAAGAAATTAGTCACTCAAAAAGTTAGATTACTCATTACTTTACTCAGCCCAGTAAGGTGACTTTAACCTTCCTGTTATGTCAGTATGACCCATATCTATCTATATCATATTCTGGTTACCCTCTCTTTTCCTCCCTTAAATTCCTTGTCTTTTCATCATTTAGGGTGTAAAATGTGGACACACTTATGTGTTGTGAAATGTCTTTACTGAATTTTCTATGCAGTGTTAATGTTAAAGGTCAATTTTCAGATACTGTGGTGTGCAGATCTGGAATGCCATTGTACTTGTTATCAAGAGTTTTGAAAAATTTAAAAAGAAATTGTCATCACATTTAATACATGATGATTAAATACTTCCTGATTATGATGATGATTCTTCTTTTGATGTAGTTATTGTCTCTTGACTTGGTGAACTCTTCTGTTTTTGTATGTTTCTACTTTTGTATATTTGCTATGTTATGTCGCATTACAGCCCAACACTGGTTATAAGGCACAAGTCATTTTAACCATTACTGTCCCCCACACACTCATATACACACAGAGATTCTTTATAGGTGATGGCTCCTAGAGAGTTTCCATACAGAAGATCATGTACCTTATCAGTCGTTTCTAATTGAAGACTCTGTCTTTCTGTTTCTCCATCACTAGTACGGCTCCATGACAGCATCTCAGAGGAAGGTTTCCATTACCTTGTCTTTGACCTGTAAGTAAATCACATTAACACACACACACGCACACACACACACACACAGGTCATAGGTTCAGACTGGAGTACTGCTCCAGGATGAATTGCTTCACCTAAGCAACAAGTAAGTCTAAATCATTTTCCCTCTTTATTTTCCATGACAGTCATCATTCACAGCAGCACAGTACATCAGTTTTTCCACCACAAACCTGATATTATATGACATGCAAGTGAGTCTTGTAGAGGCTCTGACTGGTTGCTGTGATCGCTAACATCAACGTAAATCAATATCCTTTCTCGAAAGCCTTTAGTTGTACCACCTATAACACCAGAGTCAAAGAAAGGCATCATGATATTCTCTGTAGCATGCATTTTCCATTTGTCTCAAGTTTTCCATAGTAGAAAAGAGGAATAACAGTCCCTGTTTTGTCTATGTGTCTCTTTGCAGTGTCACTGGAGGAGAGCTGTTTGAGGACATTGTCGCTCGAGAGTATTACAGCGAGGCAGATGCCAGGTACAGTATGTCGTCATAATAACATGCGGACATGTTGTGTAGTGAATTAGTCAATTCAGTAGTCAATTTTCCTGCATATTACGTTTTTTTTTTTTTGTGGCCGCCACAGTAAAAATTTCAGACTGCCAAGGCAGAAAAGTTAGAGGGTGATGAAAGCACAAAATGTTTTGCCCGTTTAAATCCATGTTAATATACTTTGTGCTTCGGCAGCAGAAGAAACTCTTGTTCAGTTCTGTGAGTTGTTGTTTTCAGTACACTGTATACACTTTCTCCTTGACCGTGTGACTCAGGGTTTTTAAATTTAATTTCATTAATAAATAATGACAAAGCTGTTCTAAGTCTTGAAAGTTTATTTTAAGCCTGTTCTCCAAGGTAGCACTTAGTTTTTGTTGTGCAGCACATTACCAGACTTGTTAAACCATATATACATATCAGTCAGCGGCAGTTAAACAAAAAATTATCTAACAACATGGTCACAGTCTGGCATTTTCTGGCAACCTATGTGATGACAGGCTGAACCTTGTAAATGTAAAGCTGAAGTTATCTGTAACACAGGATCTACTAATTGTTTACAGAACAGTCACACTTAGTCAGAGTTAGTTCACAAGACGTCTTATATTTGTTTCAGATGAGGTAGGTGAGGAGCTCAAGACATGATTCAGGTCAACCTGAGTTCCCATGTACCCCTAAATAGATCAAACAAAACAATGCATCATCTTACACTAAGAACTTTGGCCTGTTGGCATCTTTATCACGGCCTGTACAGGTTGTTGACACAGGCCTGATCTACGCGTCAGGGTGGATCGTAGGTTCTCACGCTGAGCAAAGTTTTCATCCTGGCTGTAGAGGTCCCAGCCAAGCCAGCCCTCATGTTTATACAAAGAAGAGAAGATAGAGACGTGAGCACTCAAACTTTCTACCAAAAACACAACTGTGATTGACCAGAACAGAATGAAAGCAATGTGTTATTACACCAGCCGTAGCAACAGGTCAGTTTGAATGCCTCTAGAAGCTGCATAGAACAACAGCTGAATGTTATTTACAAAGTTTCTGTTTCATTGTATGACAGCTATGTTATTTTTCAGGCGCCACAGGACTTGTCAGTGCTGCCAGGCTCTAACTTTGGTTGTCTGTTCTGATATTGATCTGTGTGAGTAGTGATCCCATACCAAAGACCCTATTTTGCGCCAGAAAAATGAAGGGACATAAGAAAGAAAGGCAGGTCAGATATTAGCTAAGAGATGGAGATAGAAAAGGAAAAATAGTGCTAGGAGAATAAAGATAGCAGCAAGGTAGTTTGATGGGAAATATTAGCTGCAGAAGTGGGGAGGCAGATAAAATGGGTCTATGGAATGCTTAAATGAGTATGTGTGTAAAGGCGAAAAAGGAAGTGCTAGTGTGTGTCTGGTTAAGGAAAGGCTAGAGGAGATATGGTGAATAAAATGAGTCCAGATTTAGCCTAATTCTGGACACACACCCAGGTTTCTTTGATTTTGTCTGTAGAGAGGACAACACTTCCAAAATCATTCTGCTCACACCCTCCTGCTGCTGACCCCAACTTCACCTTACTGATGTCAAGCTCGACGACTTAGAAATAGTAATTTTAATCAAGATCAGGACCAAAGAATTGCTGATATGCAAGCTTTTGCATGCTTTTACATAAGACACCCCACACTGCCTCAGCAACAAACACACACACACACATTCTTTTCACATCTAGCAAATAAAATGCACCAAACTTTTTTACTCCTATGTGCACTTACTTAACATAAATTTACCAACTGTTATGACTGAATTTGTCAAAATGAGCAGAGGAGATATCTAATGAACAAAAAACCCTGGTTGCAGGGTTTTGCCCCCATTCAGCCACAAGAGCATTAGCTGCACGTTGAAACAGAACTAGTTCAGTGACGCGTTAACACCACATTGCGACCAAAGTGTGTAGAATTATTCCAAATGGCCATGCTGGAAGTGTGTGAGTGGAAAACTGCTTGTCATAGAGAGGAGACAGACATAATTGTAAATAATGGGATACTGGGCACAGTTTCAGACAGTCTCCTCGAAGGCACTATAGCATTGCACTTGAAGCTATGTCTTCTACATGAAAGGACAGAAATAGTTGTGCAATGAATGAAAAAGAGCTAAAGTGAGATGAGTTCGAACACTAGCCTTTTCACACCCTTTCATATCGCAGCCGCCAGTCCAGCAGCTGTGTCAGTCGCCCGATTGTCTGTTTTGAACATGTGGAAATGTAACACAGTCCCACCAATCCGGTATCAGAAAAGTGCTACAGGAAGGGTTTTGTAAGCTTTTCCACCATCCAGCAAACAGTTCTACGAAGCATACCACTTAGCGAGTCAGCCCCATGCTGTGTGGTCAAAGTCGGGTGTCCACATACTATTGGCCATATAATGTAATTTAAATGTTCATCATTTTCTGCCTGTCACTCATGGTCTTGCTACCCTTCACTCTGCTCCCATCTTGTTATCTCCTCTCACACCATAATGGGGCACAACTGCGATTTAACTTTTCAAAGAGTCCGCTGGTTGTTTCTTTCTTTCCTGTTGTAAGAAGTCACCAAACCTTCTTTAGCACCCTCGAATGTCGTTTACTGTGAGAGGTGGCATTGACCAAGGTCGTACAACTACTTAGCCGACTGAATTATAATTTTTTCTCACAAGTATATGAAATTGGCTTTTTTTTGCTCCTCTGATGTGGGGATTTTCCGTTTTCTCTGTTTTACCAAAGAAACTGAATATATTGACTTTTGGACTTTATATCGGAGTAAATAGATAAGATTTTCACCTTTAAATTAGATGGATGTTTTAATTATATTATCAACCACACAAATCAATCAATTAATCAAGAAACAATAATTGGCAGATCAATCAACGATGAAAAATAATAAAACAATGATTAGCTGTCTGTACCCAGTGTCAGTACCTATTGTGGATTGACAGGTGTTTCTCCTCTGTTTCTCATTCCTCTCTGTCTCCTCCCAGCCACTGCATCAACTTGGGATCCTGAGAGGTCAGTCACATCCACCAGTGCTTAGAGCAATAGTACAGGACCCCAAGTAGATATAGTATACCAGGTGAATATAGTGACCTTTCAAAGTATCTAACACGTTGAAGTGATGCACACAGAAATTTTATAGAGATGTAACACTGTGTTTTAAATGATGAAAGTATCAGTGACCACAATTAGGTCTGACACATGCACACACTGCTGCAGAGATTATGCTGTGACGAAGAACTACTTAAGGGATGGAGCGCCATCCTTTCCTATCACTGTTTTCTCCCTTATCATTCCATCTTCTACACTATACCTCCTTTTTCTTCTCCCCTTTCCCTCTCCTGACACCTCCTCAAAGGTTGAGGAGGCATTTGTGTTGGCATCAGCTGCTATTAGCGGTTCGTGAGATGACGCTGACGAGATTTCCTTTGCAAAAGTCTGGCATTTTCTGGCAACCTATGTGATGACAGGCTGAACCTTGTAAATGTAAAGCTGAAGTTATCTGTAACACAGGATCTACTAATTGTTTACAGTGAACAGTCAGTTAATTTAGTCAGAGTTTAGTTCACAAGACGTCTTATATTTGTTTCCTGGAAGATGAGGTGGTAGGTGAGAGCTCATGACATGATTCAGGTCAACCTGAGTTCATACCCCAACAGATCAAATAAAAAACAATGCATCATCTTACACAAGAACTTGGCCTGTTTGCATCTTACTACGGCCTGTACAGGTTGTTGACACAGGCCTGATCTACGCGTCAGGGTGGACGTGTAGGTTCTCACGCTGAGCAAAGTTTTCATCCTGGCTATGTAGAGGGTCTCAGCTTAAGCCAAGCCTCATGTTTATACAAAGAAGCAGAAAAGATAGAGACGTGAGCACTCAAAACTTTCTACCAAAAACACAACTTGTGATTGACCAGAACAGAATGAAAGCACGTGTTATTACACCCATGAAATGTATGTTCAGTCAGTTTGAATGCCTCACTTTGAAGCTGCATAGAAATAACAGCTAGAAATGTTATTTACAAAGTTTCTGTTTCACATTGTATGATACAGCTGTTTGTTATTTTTCTAGCCACAGGACTTGTCAGTGCTGCCAGGCTCTAACTTTTGGTTGTCTGTTCTGATATTGATCTGTATAGGTGATCCTACACCAAAGACCCTATTTTCAGCCAGAAAAAAATGAAGGACATAAGAAAGAAAGGCAGGTCAGATATTAGCTGAAGAGTAGCGGAGACAGGGAAAGGGAAAAAATATAACAGTGCTTAGGAGAATAAAGATAGCAGCAAGGTAGTTTGATGGGCACTATATTAGCTGCAGAAGTGGGGGAGGCAGATAAAATGGGTCTAGTGAAATGCTTAAATGAGTATGTGTGTGTGTGTGCGCGCTTGTGTGTGCTTGTATGCTTGTGTGTGTGTGTCTGGTTAAGGAAAGGCTAGAGGAGATATGCAGAATAAAATGTGGAGTCCAGATTTAGCCTAATTTGGACACAACGCCAGGAGCTTTTCTTTTGATTTTGTCTTACAGAGAGAGGACACCACTCTCCAAAAATCTGTCTGTCTACACCCTCCTGCTGCTGACCCCAACTTCACCTTTACTGATGTCAAGCTCGATTTAATTTAGAAGAAATAATAGTAATTTTAACTGCGCATCAGACCAGCAGAATTGCTGATATGCAAGCTTAGGACAAGCTTACATAAGATACCCCACACTGCCTCAGCAACAAACACACACACACACATTCTTTCACACATTCATAAATAAAAATGCACCAAACTTTACTCCTATGTGCACTACTTAACATAAATTTACCAACTGTTATGACTGAATTTGTCAAAATGAGCAAGAGGAGATGATCTAATGAACAAAACCCCTGGTTGCAGGGTTTTGCTCCCATTCAGCCACAAGAGCATTAGGGCTGGGTAATGCTTGAACAGAACTAGTTCATATGACGCGTTGTCCAACCACATTGCGAATCAAAAGTGTGTAGAATTATTCCAAACGGCCATGCTGGAAGGCGGAGTGAAAAACCGGTTGTCATAGAGAGTGGAGAGACATGATATAATTTAAATAATGGGATAATGGCACACAGTTTCAGACAGTCTCTCCTCGAAGGCACTCATAGTATTGCACTCAGTTGTTCACATGAAAAGTGACAGAAATAGTTGTGCAATGAATGAAAAAAAGAGCTAGTGAGATGAGTTCGAACACTAGCTCCTTTCACACTCCTTTCACACACTGTGCAGCCGGCCAGTCCAGGTGTGAGGCTGGTGTCAACGTCTGATTGTCTGTTTTGGAATGTTATGGAAATGGTCAGACACAGTCCCACCAATCCGGTATCAGAAAAGTGTTGGCAGGAAGGGTTTTGTGAAGCTTTTCCACCATCCAGCAAACAGTTCTGATGAAGCATACTGCCACTTGAAGTGAGTCAGGCCCTGATGTTGTGTGGTCAAAGCTCTGGGTGTCCACATACTATTGGCCATATAATGTAATTTTAAAATGTTCATCATTTTCTGGCCTGTCACTCGTTGTCTTGTCACTCCTTCACCTGCTCCATCTTGTTATCTCCTCTCGTTGTTGACCATACTGGGCACAACTGGGCAGATTTTAACTTTTCAAAGAGTCCGCTGGTTGTTTCTTTCTTTCCTGTTGTAAGAAGTCACCTAAACCTTCTTTAGTACCTCGATTCAAAACATGAGAGGTGAAATAATCAGTCAAGCAATCATTTAGTCGATCAGTTTGAGTAATTTTTCTCACAAGTATATACAGAAATTGGCTTTTTTTTGCTCCTCTGATGTGGGGATTTTCCCGTTCTTCTCTGTTTCACGTCAAAGAAAACTGAATATATTTGACTTTTGGACTTTATATCGGAGTAAATGAGACATTTAAGATTTTCACCTTGGGCACTGTGATGGATGTTTTTAATTATATTATCAACCACACAACTAATCAATTAATCAAGAACAATAATTGGCAGATCAATCAACGATGAAAATAATAAAATAATGATTAGCTGTCTGTACTCCAGTGTCATGTACCTATTGTGGATTGACAGGTGTGTTTCTCCTCTGTTTCTCATTCCTCTCTGTCTCCTCCAGCCACTGCATCAATCAGATCCTGGAGAGTGTCAGTCACATCCACCAGCATGACATTGTGCACAGGGACCTCAAGGTGAGTTATAGTATACCAGGGGTGAATATGGGAGGACCTTCTGTGCTATCTAACACGCTAGTTAGATGCACACAGAAATCTCTTATAGAGATGTAACACTGTGTTTTAAATGAAGATGAAAGGCATCGGTGCAGACTCACAACTAGGGTCTGAACACACACATGCACACACACTCGCGCAGACGTCATGCTGTGACGTTAAGAACTACTTAAGGGATGAGCGTCATCCTTCTCATCACCTGCTTTCTCTCCTCCTTACTTCTCCATTCCCATCTTCCTCTACATCTATACCCCCTCCCCTTTTTTCTTCTCTTCCCCTCTTTCCTCCCTCTGACACCCCCCCCGTGCTGCTGAGGAGTGACGAAAGCAGACCAGCTGCTATTAATAGCGGTTCGGTGGGTGAGATGACGGCCAGTTGACGATTTCCCTTGCAGCAAAATTGTTCACCCCTAGCAGAAACCAATGACCTCTTATTTCATTTTAGTGTTACAGTGAATGACAGCAAATTGAGCTGAGATTTAAACACCTGGATAATTGCACCACATTTATTTTATTGCCAATACTAGGTTCACAGTCCTAAACTTTAATAGTTTACCTAATAATCTGGTCTATTACTTTTATGTGACAGTGCAGAATTAAACCATTACGCTAGGGTAAATAGACAAGCGTAATTGGAAAATAAACAATCTGTTTCTGTGTGTGAGTGGTGTAAATGGACTTACATTGCTTTTCATTGATTTTTACCTTGCATATGGATCTCTGTATCAAATGAACTTGGAGAGGGAAGAGTTTTAGGAAGACAATAATGATGATAGATGATGAGGGCAGTGGACAGAAATCTTTAGTTGTTAATGTACAACTCTCTTTTAATGCAATCAAACCGCATTCGTGCATCAGTACTGCAGTTTGTTCTTGAATGGTGTACTGAAAAAAAAAAAATCAATATTTGTAGAAATAACCCGTTGAACCTCACTTGCCTGCTGTTGGGGCAGTCTTTATAAAGTCATTCTGTGCAGCCAGATATTGTTCATCCACATCTAAATATTATAGTAGTATTTTAGATTTTAGCAGAGATGCTAAAGTTTCCAGAAATATCAAATGTGTGTGGCTGAATTTGAGGGAAATTTGTCTAAAATGATGCACAAGACATCTGGAAGATTAATATTTGATGGAATGAAGCAACATTAAAACATGAAGTCTTTGATTTGAATATTTCACTCAATATAAACATCATAATTCATTACATTATTACAGTATTTGGCAAATGCCTTTGCCTCTATGTTGTCTAAAATGAAAAGCTGGAACAAGCAGATACAGAATATATATCAAACCTGTAAGACTGAGTGAAATAAGATGATTTTTCCAACCTTAAACCTGCTATAGACGTGTCAAACTCTGATTTATTGTTTAGGTTTACTGTCGCACAGCCTTGTTTCCAACAGCAGCAGCAGTCAGCTGTTTGCAGAAAAAAACTCTGATAATCCGTACACTACTTTTTCAGCACCAAATGGCAGACAGACAAAAGTTAGCTGTGACTAGCTGGTTAACATAGTGGACCATTTTGCAAATCAGAGCTAAAAGGAGGAGTGATTATTGGACTTAGATTCATCGGGTGGCCAGAGACACAACTCAAAGTTAATGACAACGTTGCTTTGTATTTGCTGGTGATGTACTGTAAATACACAACTGTTTGCTAACATGTTAACCATATTTTGGCGTTGTGTTTACAGCCCTTATATAGCCCAATAAATGAATGAATAACTAAAGAATTAACACTACTTTAAGGCATTAGTTTAGAGAGTGATGAGAAAGTTTGCCATAGCACTTAGTCCAATCACCAGACAGCTAGAAAGAAAGCAACATCTGGTTTTATTGTACTTTTTATTTTTTCAAAGAACTTCCCAGGGATAAAGCTGCCAAAAGTGACATCTGTATTGGAGCCATAAACATAGTACTAATGCCAACAAAGTGTGCCACAGAGAGGTGTGACCTCATGCGCGCAAACACACACACACACACACACACACATCATATCATATTTTAGCCTCCCTGTCATCTCGGGAGGGCCACTCGCTGAGGGGAAAACAAGAATTAGAGAGAAAGAGTTGAGTGCTGTTGGCTGGTGGCAGGCTGGGTTGCCATGGTAACTGTAGGGTGAGGTCACCCGGCTGCTGCAGCGCCAGCGTAGAGACTCATTATGCCACCTCCCATCTATCTATCTCTATCTGTCTCTCTCTCTGTTCTCCTGTTGCTTTATCTCCAGCTCTCTGTCCCTGTGCAGTCCCCCTTCTCCTCTCTCTCTCTCTGCTATTGTTTCAGCTCTGCCCGATAGAGGGGAAAAATGGATGGATGGATGGATGGATGGATGGATGATAACTAGATGGATAAAGCGCAAGCGAGACTGACAGAGCACAAAGACAGTTGGTACAAGTGTCA
The DNA here is from genome assembly GCA_033238685.1 of Lates japonicus. NCBI lineage: Eukaryota > Metazoa > Chordata > Actinopteri > Centropomidae > Lates > Lates japonicus. The sequence goes on from BRZM01000093.1 coordinate 768,545, forward strand.
GACATCTGTCCATCTGTCCGCATTTAAGGCAATGAGGCCAGCTACTGCTGCAAAGTCTTTTGCCCTCAAGACACAGACACACACACACACATACACAGGCCTGCCATTTTAGACCTGTAGTCTAGAATGTAGAGACACCACACTGTTTAAGCGACCTGGAGCCTGTCCCAGCATGCACTAGGTACCAGTCCTTCAGCACATAGACCCCTTTTACACCTGGTATTAACAAGAGTTCTCGTTATCTCAGTTCTCCTCACACTGTGATCAGATCTTCATTCTTAATGTGCAAATTAGGTAGGCAGAAAGGAGGACATGTCAGTGAACATGGTGTGTGTTAGGTAGGATACTCTCGATGGACGCCAACGAGGTGAAAGATGAGGGTTGTGTGACAGATGCAGACAGCAAAAGACTAACTTGCTAACTAGGCTAACATTACTTACATTCTATGAGGTTAATCAGTGTCAGTGGAGAAGCTTGCTAGCTCTAGCTTGGCCACCATCATCTGACCCTTGAGTTGCATCTTCACTGTCTCCTGAAGTGGAGCTGCTGTATATATAGCCCCCCCCCCCCCCCCCCCCAGTTTCTCTCTTGCTGAGGAAGAGGCCATCTCTTTGACAAGCAGCTTGAGATAGCAGGAAAAGGCAGAGTTAGGAGACCTTCAGTGGATTTCTTCTGTTAAAAACAAAGTCAAACTGCACACATTTCATTTACTCCTGGCTGAGATCTGATCACAGCGCAAACCAGATTCGATTTGATTGCGTTCCAGTTGCAGTGTGTTGTGCATGCGTTTCGCAGTATTATGATGCAGTAAAGTACATGCTGGACACTTTTCTTAACTCTGCAATTCTGCTGATCTTCTTGGGAGAATTAACACTAAACACAAAAACACGAAAGAGCTTTCAAGAAGTAGTGAAGGATCACATAACAGAAAGTCCACAGAAACGCCCCTGTCCGGGATTTCCCATTCCTCATACAACATTTGGGGCCCTTTTATTATTAAACTGATAATATATGAGTTAATGTCTGGGGGTTGTGGTGCATTGCGTCAAGGGTGGACTTTGCAACTGGGCCAGAGAAAACCTGTAAAAACTCTTCAGAGAAAAGGCGAAAAAGGCCGTTAGAGTCAAAGCAAGGACCTTCTTGCTGTGAGGTGACAGTGCTAACCACTGAGCTGTCGTACAAAGAAAAACCCTATATTATGAAGAAAAATCTGAAACAAGTAAATCTAAAACAGCTGTGCAGCTATAATCAGCAGGTGACCTCATGTCAGATTACACTTGACCTGACTTCTTTCCTCAATTTCCTTTCCTAAGTGAGAGCAACTATGATGTAAGAAATGAGTGTTTTAGAGGCAGTTAAGACAACTAAAACACACTCATGTGCTTATCTTTGCCAAGTCCTGACTTGCTTGATCATGGGATCGAAGGGCAGTGCCAAGTCCTTTGTTAAATCCCGCGACAGTTGACTGAAATGTTCTTCCTTAGGGAGTGGAGGATTGGGCCTTTGTCGCCTGTTTGACCAAATCATGCCTCATTACTGCTGTAGATGTCATTGTTTCTGCTGCTTGTCCAGTCATGTATAGCAGACAGGATATTTCCTGAAGGAGGGACATACCTTAAAATGTATTTTTCTCCTCTTATTGCTCATAAATGTGCGTAGTTTATTTTTTACTATGCAGATCTTCTTAGAACTTGTCCAGATAAATTTACCAATTGTTCTTGCTAATGTCTGGATGTGTAACAAATATTGCTCATAGTTTGTCAAATTTGAAGGTTTTATCTTGCAAACATCTGGCTTTTTTTCAGTGTTGAGCAGACCAAAGTCGATGCATATTTTGAAATTATAAAATCGATTCTAAATGGTCGAAATAATAGACAAGAGTGCAAAGAGTTATTTTCATAGCCAGAATGGTCTCCACGTCATATAGCTACGCCCACAAGGCGCCGATCCCGTGCACGCCGTTTGCGCCGGCCCGTTTGCGCGGCCGATATGCCACATCAACATTTATTGCTCAGCATATGGGTCAGGCCTCTGTGTTCGTAGCATATGACGGAACACCGCCACGACCAGCCTGGTTTGAACAGCGCGCCGTAACAACCGCTTACCACAGCCCAATTTGTTTTATATTCTCATCAGAACGCTTAACGTTCAGCACGACCGCCGACGGTCGATAGCGAAAATATATATAATTTGTTTTGAAGCCGACATGATGGCATCAGTTATTTGAGACGCAGGAAAATATCTCTTTATAGCGACAATTACGCATTCAGGAGCGGGCTGAGTTCGCAGCATCTTTTGGCAGGTTGGCGTCGCCAACACTGATCGATCGATTCTGGCCTGTGTCTCACTGAGGAATGCTTTGAAGATATAGAGAGAGCGCGTCATTGAACATGTATCATTACGCATACGCATAACACACTTATACCAGGTAAAGACTGCCCGCATTAAATCGACACGTCATCATAATGGCTGCAAAATATTTAAGAAATGCCTGCTGCGAGCTTCAAAGAGCCCTGGTCTGTGCAACACAAAACAAGCCACACACCAGCAGCACCGGCTAGATCACGCGTAACAGGCGGTAATGCAAAGCATGGTGCAACACATTTTTGCAACTGTCCTCCATGTCAGGCTGTCGACACGCAGCAGTTTCTATTGCGAATATTCTCGCTTCATTTTCGTGTAAAATACTAATACGAAAGTTAAATATAAAATCATTCACCGACGATTATATGCCAGTTATCGCCCATGCACATGAAGTCCTTCAGGAACACATGGAGTTTTCGCCGCGTAGTCACTCCGCCCGCTCACGGGCCCGCCACTCCTCCAGCTGCAAATAGCAAACACGCTTATTACTGTGGTCAGAAAGAAACAGAGAATAAGCCGTCGACGACACGAAGAAAATATTCAGCGTACCAGAGCGAGAAAAGATACCAGCGAGCGCACATTAGCATAGTGCTGTCACAAACAGCCTCATATCAACGAGCATTACAGAGTTAGATGTGGTTACCACCATGAAATAATACGGCATACCATTTCGCAGACATGACAAGATCTGACAACAGCTATTGCGTCACAGGTCACTTCAAAGCGAATATTTAAAATTATAATAATGGTAGCAAGCAATTAAAAACTGCAATTAATTTCAGCATAGTACGGCATACCAGAGTGTGTTGATTGAACGCCGCGTTTGTGTTGCCAGTCAATTATAGCCAAACAGAAATGATTGGTGACAGATTAGGTGGTCAGCGAACGTAGGTGGCTTCCTTCAACAGACTTCCAGATTGACCTCATCTTCGTGAGTCAAAATATGAGTTAAAATATGCACTATAAGCAGGGCATTATTAAAGCGCATTCAATCACGTTTTATATACGATAAAAGATAAACAGGGCTCCGCGTCTCATATTCACCAGCACGTGAAATGCCTTGGTTTCAATTTCCTTCCGTTCCTCGTCGACGCAAACCCTCTCCATACACCTGCCACCGAACACATCAGCATCAGCCAAACACTCACGGTGGGTCATACCGACAATATTTCAGCAGACGCAAGAACAACAACAGTTTAGCCCAGCCTGCGTAGTCGACGGCAACGGCACGAGCCCCATATCATGAACATGTTGCATCACCGTTTTGCGCGCACCGAACGCCGCGGAAGAGCGCAAAGAAAACGGCAGTGAAAATCAATATCATAGTACCGTGGCCCGCTGGCGCCGAGGGTAACCACCAACAAGACGTGCCAGACCATTGCCCGACACAAGCACCGAACAGCCAGCACAATACCGTCACCGCTCACACACACGGTCAGTCGTCATCGGAACGGCAACAGGCGCACAGCAAATTACATTATAAATCTGTTTGCGTTATCACTTTTCCAAGACGGTTGGTGATCATGACGAATACAGCATCATGAATATTGGCGATCATGTGACCGCACAACAGAAAGGTGACCTCGGTTACTGCAACCATTGTTGCGCGGAAACTGTACCTGGGACAGATATCTCTGAGTTCCTTAAAATTTAAATATAAATTAAAGGTGGGATAGACAATGAAAGAATAATGGTCTCGAACATACTTTTCTTATCCCGTTTCTTTACTCCAGTTACATAAAAGAAACAGACCAGAGGAACAGGAGGAGGGAGAACTGTTGAGATAATGTCATTGTGGCTCATTTGTCTGTCCAAAACACACTTAGAATTAAAAACATGTTTGTATTTTGCAGGTTTGCAGAACCCAGGATATCTGTCTCAGAGGTTTTGAGAAAGGACCCTGTATCGCAAAGCCAGTGGACATATGGCATGTATCAGTTAGCCAGAATTCACCTGCTTCATTTGTATGCTGCAAGACCATACATGGTCACCAATATTCATCCACATGGTCACCAATATTCATTCACATGGTCACCAATATTCTCTTGGAAAATTATGCCTCTGGAACTAGATTTTATATGTAAGTTTGTATGCACACTATATTTATACCGATTATTTGTGTGTGTGTGTGTGTGTGTGTGTGTGTGTGTGTGTGTGTGTGTGTGTGTGTCAGGTGTGATCCAACATCTTGTTGGTACATTCTCCCTTCTGGACGAGGGACCAATAAACTGTACAACAAATCAAGGCCGGTGCATATGATGTGAGTTTTCCTCTCTCTCATTTTCTTGCAGTCATCTTCCACAGTAGTTCAGTGCAGTTTGCCTGAAAACTATTGATGCAACATGACCATGATATAGAATAAATCTTACATTGTCAAACACCGTCAGCTACACAAACTAGGCCAAATATTAGCATGACAGATAAACATTATATATATCAGAATTTATGACTGTCTTTTAATCTATTATTAATATAAAAACATTGATTGGTGCAGCTTTAATAAATGCCCCTCTCTTATGGAGTTCATATTTGCTCATATTTGATCCACAAAGATGAGAGTCAAAGTCTGTAGAGTCTGTTAGAGGGGCTCCACCTGCGTTCATGATACCTGAAATCTAATACATAATCTCTGTTTCCTGTTTGAAATATAATTTATGAGAACTGGCAAGCACAAGAGCCTCGACATGAGCCCTGCAGGACACCTTCAGTTCAAGTCAAATAACACACTCTGAATTCTGCCGTGCAAGTACTTTAGAAATTAAATTTTAGTTTTTAATTGCTTGCTACTTGTTATTGCATAATTTTCATCTTCAGCTTTGTAGAAAAGAAGTGATACACTGTGAGCGCAATAGGCTTATTTATCAGATCTTGTCATAGTCCTCTGGGAGATGGGAATTTATTACCCGTATTAATTTCCATAATTGGAAGCAACCACATCTAATGAATGTGCATAATATGAACATTGATATGAACTGGCTGTGACAAGCACTTGTAATAATGTGCACTCCTTGAATATCATCACTGTCATGCAGATACCTTGAATGAGTTTTTCTTCGTGTCAGTAATCGACAACTGACACTCTTGACAACTTGCTTTGATTTTTAGTAGTAAACATGTTTGCTGGCACTTAATGCTACTGGCTGGAGGGATGAGGGTGGCAGGTATGGGTGACTGGAGTGAGAGAAACTACACTGACTTTCAAAACTCCATGTGTTATTCCTGAAGGACTTCATGCATTGATTTGTCTTTAAGCATATAATCATCAGTGAATGGTTTTTAATTTATATTTTTCTTTTCATCGCTCCAAACCATTATTTTACACAAAAACAAACAGAATATATTAACAATAAAGCTACTGCATTGTATTGTACAACATAGAGGGACAGATTTACTAAAAAAAATGTGTTGCACCCATGTGTGCTGCGATTTTGATAGTTTACACCCTGATACATGATCCTGTGATTTCTGCCTTACTGCCTCGTGTGTAACCCATTTTGTATTTTGCAGATGTAGGGCTCTTTAGGCTCTGTAAACTAACATTTCTTAAATATTTCTGTATTATATGATGACGTGTCAATTTTAAATCACGAAGTGATTTAAGTTGAATCTTTACCTGAATTTATAAGTGTGTATTTGTGCATATGCATGTGTGTTACATGTTCAATGAAAGCATATTAACAGTAATGCACATCCCTAACATTTCTTCCTCTATATCTTCCGCTTTCAGTTTCCCTCTCCAGAGTGGGACACAGTGACCCCTGAGGCCAAGAATCTGATCAATCAGATGTTAACGATTAACCCTGCCAAAAGGATCACTGCCGACCAGGCCCTCAAGCATCCCTGGGTCTGCGTAAGTCACGCTTGTCGCTTTCTCATCAAAAGAGATCTTTTCCTGCATCTAAAATACTGATGCAAGTGTTCATGTCAGCTTCAAACAAATTATGTCATATTTTTTCACTATCGGCCTCATCAAGCGGTCGCTCTTTGACTCGATTTAAGAATACCTTGGCAGGACACTCTGATGAGGAGCTCTCAGAGATAAATTGTAAAATATGTTAAGCAGTTTATTTTTGGCACACAGCTGTTCAAAACAAGAACACAATATGGTCCAGTAGCCTAGTGTTAAAATCATATACTACTGAACACAGAGGCCTATATTATATACTAGGTATCAATCCTATTGATGCTAATATCAATACTCAAAACAAGATTGTGTATTGGTATTGTATCGATACTTTGGGGATCAATCGCCCCAGCCCTAAGGCACAATAATATATGACGTGGAGTTGTTCTAATATAGAAAATAATGAACTCTTTTGCACTCTTGTCTATTATTTTAATCTATCAGGACTCGTTATTTAGAATCAGTTTTATAGACAGTGCCTTACCATCTACATTTCCATGGTGTAACACTGATGTTAGGTTTTTCTATAATGTTATTTCCTGTCAATACAGCAACGCTCCACTGTGGCCTCCATGATGCACCGTCAAGAGACTGTGGAATGTCTCCGCAAATTCAACGCCAGGAGGAAACTTAAAGTGAGTGTGGACACAGTCGCACGTAAACACATGCATGCACGTCCACGTCATACAAATCCTTACAATGTTGGTTTTTGTGTCTCTCTAGGGAGCTATCCTCACAACGATGCTGGTGTCCAGGAACTTTTCAGGTGAGTTTTTAGCACTGATGCAAATAACAAATTACACATCCAGAGACAACTGTTTGACTCACACAAAAAATGAACTGGTTGAAGTTGTATACATTTTTTCTCTGATCTAATTCTCTTAGAGTCCAAATGAGTCTGTTGTTCTGCTGCTGTACTTCCTGTCCATTTTTTCTTCTCTTTTTAGCCTGAATCTAGTTTCCTTAACTGCAGATTTTTACTCTTGTTCAAATTCTCTTGTCAGCTTTGTCTGCAGTTTTGATTTCGCACTTCAGGGGTTTGGCTTGGATTTCCTCCTCCTAAGCAGTTTGATCGCTGAAACACAGTGCACTTGTGATTGAACACCCAATTTGTGGGCTGGACGATGGCCTAGCAAGCTAATGCATTAATGCTATTGGTCCTGTGTTTATATGCTTTCATGTAAGTAAAGCAGCTCTTGTGGATTATGGCCAACTGCTTTCTACTGGTCAAGATTGATCTAGACTGCATAAAGCAGATCGGCCAGACCTCTGAAATGCTTCATACGTAACTGTAGGCATGTATATCAAGTGAATGTCAATGGAAATAAGATTAATCATTTCAGGGTGTAGGTGCTGAGAAGATTTCCTGTCTGCTGCTTCACTTTATCATAATGAAAAACAAGTGAGGTATCAGAGAAAATCTTATCTCTAAAGTTATCTCCAACGGTCATGAATGGTTAGAAGCTCTTTGGGTGACACAGGATCTGTATGCCCACTTGATCCATACTTTTGTATAAAAGTTTATTAACTTGAAGAAACTAAGGAAGAAAAAGGTTGTCAGGCTTTAGTGAGGCTCTTGTCTCCCTGTGCCGCTGCATTGAATCCCTCTCTGTCCAATAGTGGGACGGCAGCATACCAGCCCTGCCGCTACCACCAGCACGGCCGCAATGGCACAGGAAGGTACGTCTGCTAGAAGGGGTGTTGGAGCCGGGCACTGCCAACTTTGTACTTGGGCTGTTGGCATGTGGCCTGGGCTACCTGAACCTCTCCACCTGCTGCCTGCTGCCTGCACACTGATGGACCACCTTTGAAGGGTCGTCATTGCACTTGGGCATCTTATAAGCACATACAGACATGTAAATGAAAAGCACAAATGAAGCTCAGTCCTTCAGCACTGCTGCATGTTCTGATGCTCTAATGAACAGGGCCATCCAGGACTGGCTGTTTAATTTCCTGTGTTGAACACAGCAGCCTTTTACCTGACACCCAGCATGACCCTCTGACCTCCTCCCAACAACCGCAGCTGCTATTGAGCCAAGCTGTGTTTACACATCTCTGCATTAACACAACTGGTGCAGGCTGCATAACTTTTCCTCTGCAGCATAACCATTTTAACCAATACAAATACAAACAGACACGCTAGCATCCAACCTTTGTAACACTTCCAGTTTTGACTCCTTTGAATTGGTTTATATCCACAGTACGTGACTGATGCCCAGTCGATGCCTGCCTATGCTCGCTGCAACGTTTCCTCCGCATGGCTCTGGCTCAACAGCCAGCCAAGCATGTGTATGAGCGTACAGTACAGTACAGTATGCCAACCTGCATGGAAAGCTGGATAAACAGAATGCACAGTGTCCTTTGTTATCTATTTTTCTTTGTTTCCTCTTTCCTGCCTGCTCTGTTTTGTGTGTGTGTGTGTGTGTGTGTGTGTGTGTGTGTGTGTGTGCGTGTGCGTGTGAACAGACAAAACCACTTAAAAACGTAACGCCATCAGTATGCTTCAGACAAAATGTGTGTCAGAGTGTCAAACAGCATCTGTAACCCTTAATACCTGTGGTGTTTATGCAGTTTCCACACTTAAAATCACCTTGAAGAGGTTTATGCTTATCGCCCTTTTAGAACCAACTATCCGACAAGCATGTCTTCTTCTCATCATCTGAAACTCAGCCCTGTTATCCCCATTTATATGTTTCATTCCATGTCACCCATCTCAGTGAGGTGCGATGATTCAGAACAGCTATAAACACTTTTGCCTTCGCACATGCTCTGTGGATGCATCGTATAAACTAGTTTGTTTGAAGCATACTGAACCCTTTACAGGTGAATGTCAATCATGTGACAGGGCGAGCTACATGCTTAAAGGCCATTTATACAGGAATCCTGGTTTGATCAGGTAGATCCTATGCTGAGAAGTTGTTAATAATGGTTGATATGCTTGATTCCGATTGTTAAGTAAGATCGTTACATACAGTGTTGCAGAGATGATGTCCTGAACTTAAAGGGTTCTGCTCAATTAACGTAACCGTTGGGAATGCACTCATTCCTCCACTTTTTAAGATAAAGACTTTGAAGTGGATGCTGCATGCCAGACATGTTGATAAACCACCGTAATCGCATGAACCCACCACCTCTGTGAAATTGATTTCAGAGTGCTTTTTAACATAAAGTGAAAGCCTGACAGGTGTTTGTGCCTGCAGTTGTCATCTTCAGTTTTCAGTTTTTTTTTTCAGCAATATTAAATACATTAATGTTTTCTTGCCTTCTTCATCGCCCTCCTTCCTACTTTATAAATGGAAGGTAAGGGGGATCATCGAGACATGATTCTAACACAGATATGAGTGTTTATACAGTAAGAGAGTATCCATGTTTATTTTAGTTTACAGTTGTTTCATAAACTATTTGGACCCCGTCACTTTTTCCACTGTGTTGTAGATTTAATTTTAAATGGATGAAATTGCCATTTTTGCCCATCAGGCCACACTCTGTAACCCAAAATGACAATTTGCAAATTACGGTCAGGTCAGGTGCATCCTGTTTGCTTTAATTATCTTTGACATGTGTCTGTAACTTGACTGGAGCCCACTTGTGGCACAATTAATTGACTGGACATAGGCACACACGTGTATCTAATGGTCCCAAAATTCACACTGCATATCAGGACAAAAACCAGACTCAACCAAGAAGACTCAAAGCTTGCTGCCAAAAGAAAGATTTCTTAAAAACATGTTTTCATTTTGTCATTTTGGGTTGTTGATTGTACATTAATGGGCAAAAATGTCAGTTTTATCCATTTAAAATGAAATCTACAACATAATTACGTGTGCAAAAAAGGGTCTGAATACTTTCTGAAGTGACTGTATGTTTGTGTGTATGCATGCATTTTTTAAGTTTCCTGATAATTGTGTGTGTTGGTGTCATTTTTATGTGGTGAAGTTTCCAGGTACACGCACATGATATTAGGTCAGTGTGGTCGATGTCGACTACCAGTCAGTTTCACTTAACATGACCTGGTCATATTATAGCAGGTGGTGCTTGACCTGATGATGACTAAAGCATATGTCAAAAGTTTGAATTTTTGTCTTTTTTCTGCCACTTTTCACAAAGTCATTCCAGCACTAGTGGTTCAGTTGACAAGTGTTAGGGATTATATTTTCTTTGGTGATACATTGATTTCAGTGAGGAGCACCAACATATGGCTGTTTTGGAAAGAAGCACATTGTGGGTTCCCATTCACTCATTCATTTCACTCATTGGTTAATTAATTCATCATTGAGTCATATTTGCTTCTTGAAGGCGATCAGGAGGGAGGATGATTGTCTATAGATCAAACATTGAACCAGGATCAATTATTAGTCGTACTGTAAAGCTGTGTTGCGTACTTTGTGGCATTGTGCTGAAATTGAATGTCTTTTTTTCAAACGCTAAGCTTAAATGTGTTGGTAATCAAATCTATTATTTTTGATAGAGATTTTGACTGAGTCATTAAAGGTTCAGGCAAACAATGAACAGGGTTTGTTCAATATTGTGCTAAGAATCCAAACAGTGGTAATTCTAAAATAGTCTCAGCTGGACTCTGCATGAGCTAGCAGGGAACAACAACATGCAGTGCATAAATTCTCCTACGCACACACACACCCACAATTAGAGAAAACCTTCATATCAAGGCCTTCACTGCATGCACAGACCCGACTGGTATATTTATAAATGTATTTTCCAATCTCTTTGCACAATATTTTGGCTGTTACTGCCAGAAATGGGCCACTAATTGTTGGTATTTGTTTCCAGATATAAACTTGTGATTTCTCTTAAAGTGCTGGGAAAATTTTTGTAACCAGTCTGAAACTATGTTCATTGTTGTAAAATGCATAAAAATTAACTGTTTTATATTTTACTTTTTTTTTTTTTTTTTTTAATGTTGTCCAAAAGCGAGACATTTATCGTAGCTAGACACCAGGATGTTAGACTCAAAGAGCCTCTTCAGTCTCTCTCAATATATGGGTTTAGAACAGAAACATACTCATGTCAATTAAACATGTCACACAGTATGAGCAGGTCAACTCAATCCAAGTTCCCCTACAAGTTCCTGATGAGCAAAAGAAGGGTCATGTTAAGATTTTGCTAAATTGTTTTGAAGCTACGCACAACAGAGAATACAGAATACAACAACTGCCCTTTAAAATGCACAAGGCAGTAAGGTGTAGATGATTGGATGCAGATATTCGTACAAATTTGTTAGCATCTAACTCCCTCCATATACGCCCAGTCCCAGATCATGTAGCTTTTAAAGCTACGATTTATTTTATGTGGAATAGTGATATTGGCCCTTTAATGGCTCTATTCCCTGTCACCGAAGATCTACAGGGTGGTTTGGTATTAGACCCAGTGGGAGCGGGAGTCATTCTGTGTTGTGCTCGCCCCCTAGTCGCAGGGAACAACAGTAAAACAGTGTAGTAAGCAGCAGCAGCACCAAAGATATGGTCATCTTCAGCACCAATGGAAAATTCCTCATTTCTATTTGGTTTCTCTCTCACGTTGCTTTTTATGGCATCATCATTGTTTCCATCTTTTAGTCGTTCAGTTCTGTCTCCTCCTCATTTTTGTCACATCCCATGTTGGGTAAAAATTTTCTGTACTTGGTCCTCTCTCGCCCTTCATCCTCTCTGCCTCTCTGCTTCTGTTCTGAACACAAATTGTGATGTTGGCCGGGGATTTGATGTTCTTAAAACTGAACTACTGTTATTTGTCTCTCTTTGAGTGTCTCCTGGCTTGTGTTTTACCCAGACCTCCCAGACACATGGCATATATATATATATATATATATATATTAAAACAGTGCTCAACACCGACAGGTAGACAAATGACTTTCATTTTGTCGTACAACGTTAAGACACTTCAATCAGGTTCTGCTCAGCCGCATCCTGTTACTGCTTGTCTTGCCTCAACTGTGTGACCTGGAGCTCTGTTGATGGTTTGTCTTTGAAGTAGGACAGGGTTATTGGTAATTTTGAAAACAGAGCTCAAAACTCAAAGCATGAACCCCAATACATCAAAAGACAGCTTGCCAGACTGCTCTTCGCATGTGAATTGTGAATCATGAGGACTTCTGGGTAAACAGGGAGCAGTGAGTGATCGGTAACAGATATCATACATGTATGAGGATGCAGCCCTGTGTTCATTTATGTAATGGGATTGAGTCATATATACAATATACAATTGAGCTTTGAATGCTTTCTCCAGCTTTCAGATATGGCAAATATAGCAGCACAAAAACACACCAAAAAAAATCAACTTAATGAAAGTAAAACATCTTCTTACCAGTTAATGCATCAGTAAATCACTGTGTGGCCAGCTGGGCTATCTTTTAGACACAGTTGTCACAAACTGTACAGATGTGATAGTAGCACAATCTTCTATCTAACTCTGGAGGAAACTTCTATGGTGCCCATTACTTTCACATAATGCCAGTACTGAATTTTATATCTTAGCAAAAAGCTAGACTTCGCATAATCAAGGCACCTTGTAAGTAGGTTAAGACCAGCGTCCTGTCGCCTCCACTTTCTGTGCCCAAAGTGCCCAAAAAATATTTTAATTCTATAATCCAGTATGTCATTGAAGGCTGTATTTAAGTTGTAGTTCCTGGATGTTGGGTCCAGTGCTGATTGGGATCAGGGAGGTGACTCACTGACTGAACCACTAAACTCTGGGTTTGTTTTCCAAGCAATGCGCACTTGGAGCCTTGAACTGCTTTCAGTTGAATGTCGCGCAGCAGGGTCAAGGTTGAGGACTAGAGCATACACAAAAACACATAGTCAACATGGCAATGTAGCTGCTATTCCACAAGGATGGCACTGTAACGGGAAAAAGATTCACATGGTCACAAGTCTGAAGTGTCGGCGGCATCACATTGACTTGAATGAATGAAACGAGAGAAATCAGGTGATAATCATTAGTTTTGTGCAGTGCAGGCAAACAAGCTTTCCTTCTGCGAAGTGGCTGTTTCTCAGCTATGAACAGAAGGTTGCACTCCAAATACAAAAAATGTCAGCATGAAAATTGAAGTCACTTATTTCTTTATACCACCTTGATCCTAATATATAGCAGGTACAAACCGAGCGCATCATATTGTGTGTTTTGGAGCACTTGTTATCCTGTTCATTGATGCATCAGTATCTTTATTTGCTTTTCAGATACTGTAATTATTTAGCACCAAATTGATATATCAGAGCCCTAGATGAAGCTTGATGTTGAAGTGAACTGCATTTATGTGTTTAACCTGGTAAATACGATAACGTCTGGATGACATGACATAGCACCAGCACTCACGCTTCCACAAGCATACAGTCACTCACAGAACCCTCCTCCTCAGTCATGGTCCTGGCTGGTGAGTACGTGTTTAGCTGTTCATGAGTGTTCATGGCTGGTTTTTTTTTTTTGCATTTTGGAGACTCTTAAATGATCCTGTAGGCCAATGAGGAACAGACAGACATCTACAGTCATCTATTTAATCACCATAAATGCTCCACAGCCTCTGTGCTGTAGCTCCTGTGCTTTTGTTTTGGTGTGTGCACACGTGTCTTATGTTTGTCTTCCTGGAATACATTGATATTCCCTGGCATTTTCCCTGGTGCCCCCCCCACCCCACCCATCCCATCCCTGCATGGTAAAGTGTCTCCTACCTCCCCCCAGGAAGCCCAGACAACTGTTGTACACAACCCAGCTGACGGCACCAAGGTAAGCTGCTCCTTCTGCCACCACTAGCCACCAGCCGCTACTAACACTCGCAGGTAACTGGTGGAGGATTTTCTCTAAGTACACTCCATACATCACTGTCCAAAAAACAAACAAACAAAAAAAACTGTAAAGAAAAAAAAAAACCCTGTAATGACTGTTTACACTTCATTGTGCACCTAATGTGAGTTGGCTTCTGTCAGCATAGTTCATTATTATTCTACCTGACTACTAGAAATCATTTCTGCTTGTAGTGTGTGTAGCTGACATTTCAGCCAGTGTGAAGGTGCACCATTACTGAGCCACTGGAATAAATGTAGACTTTCATTGTATTATTTTAATCAATTAATACATTTTAGAAAATGTCATTAGCTATATAAATGATGCATGAATAAACCCAAAGGTTAAAAAGAAGTTGTTTTTTTTAACTTTGCCAATTAATATTTGGATTTTCTTATTCTGTTATGATGAATTAATGCTCGAATGCAGTTGAGAGTGGGCCCAGGCTAATTAGCCAACATATAACATTTGGCCAATCAGATCTCTTGTTGTTGCACTGGGTGTTGGACCTGATTCAGGAAGCAAATGAATTGGGGTAAAAAAAGAATTAAAGATTTAAAAAAAAAAAAAAAAAAAAAAAAACAAGCGAGCAAAAAGAGTTCTGCAATTCAGTTTTAAAATCCAATTATTAATTCAGCATCATGACATCATAAAGGAAAATAACTTGGCAAACTTGATGATATTAATGTGAGTAAATGCAAATTCAATTACTTAAGACTATGTTTTACAATACTAACTTCAAGTTAGTTAAAAGTTCTTATCACACATCAGCACCTGATTTTGACTGACTGGGCAGCTTTTCCCAGCTTTATCTTTTTCCCCTGACTTTGCGACATGCCACACTGATGAATCACTGCAAAGCAAACATGTGATGTGGTCAGTCAGTCACCTGCTGAACTGAATCAGACAGATCCTGATCCTCATTTCATCATGTAATGAATGTAGTAACTAAATGATGGTTTAAACAAAGTATGTGGCCTTACATGTGATACATAACACCACTGCTTTTTTGCCTTAAGCTTAAGAAGCCAAATATAATGTTTCATAAAAATAGAATTATTCCTTCTAATGTTAGCAGAGGTGCTATTGATTTCAGGCAACTAGAAAACACTTCAAGAAACTCTGAATTGATTATGATTGTACAGTCAAAGTATATAATTGTTCCAGTGGTACCTTTCAGGATCCATGAAACTTAAAATCTGAATTTATATGAAAGAGAAAACCCTACATTGTCCTTAACAGCAGCACATGCACTGTATCTTCAAATGCTCATGTCAGACTTTTTACTAAAACAGGAACCAGCTACCACTCTACTTACACTGTCATGTTAGTGGACAAGCTTGCTAAACAATAGTATCGCTACATAATGAAATGCTGTTACACAGTTTTCTTTACATCGACGCTCCTCTCACAACTACCTTGCCTCACTGGCTTGCTTCCTCTTGAGGAGCAGTTACACACTGACGTCCCCTTGCACACTCCTTCCTGTTTGAATCAACGACAGGATTTCAAATCGCTCGCACACTTTGTTGCTTTGACATGTGTGGCTCTCTGCGCTTCCCCTCGCTGCTGTCCTGGCTGGTTTGTGCCCCTGGGAGGGAGTTTGTCCATCCGTCCATCTGTCCCATCAGGTTGTCTGTGTGTCAATTTGGGCATTTAAGTGTCCAAAGCTTCCCAATCCCATCACTTCCACATTGGAAAAAATGATTTGCCATTGCTATTGCTCTTTTCTCCCCTTATCCATCTTTCTCTCTCTCTCCACCCACTCCTCTGCCTATCTCTCTGTTTTTTTTGTGTCTTGTCTCAACCCTTTCTGTTTGACAGGGCTCCACAGAGAGCTGTAATAACACAGAAGAGGAGGAGATGAAAGGTAGGAAAGGTACTTGTCCAACTTTCACCTACTCTGCATGCCTCTTTTTGTTCACTTTATACTTCCAGATCAGATAGAGCAATATCATGATATATCTCATACTGTTTTTCTTCATTTAATATTTCGGGTAATGCGTGTCTGCTGGATAGAAGTTTCCAATGCCTGTGAGTATCACAGGAAAGACATAGACACAGGCAGTTTCATGTCAACCCTGTGCATGTATGATGAAAACAGAAAATACTTGTTTCTATTCACGTCTTCAGTGCAAACTAACAACGTGGTGGTGTGGTAGTTTGTCCGTGCTGTTTAATTGCTCCACAGCCTCAAGGATCTGTTGGAGAATCTGATTGATAGGACACGCCACTGTGTTCAGCACGAGGACATGCTGCTCTTACAGTATTTACATCCAGATTTGCCAAGGCTCAAACACAGGATCCCTTGAATCTGATGCATCAAACGCTCACTGTTGTCCACCGTATGTGGTTATCTGTGCCTCGTTTTGATTGTCAGTATGCGTGAGTGTGTGCGTGCCTGCATCACACACCACTTAAGCCTTTAATTAGTTGTCTACTGCTCAGGGATGACCTTTTAATGTTTTCAGGTGAATGAGGTAGGACAGAGAGCTACCTGCAGCTTTCCAGAAAAGAGTTAATCCAGGTACTTGAGCAGCTTTCCCTGGGTTTACCAGCACTTGATCTTATAGTGGATCATCGCTGACATGCAATCAAGAGGCTGTTTGTTCCTGTTCCCTCTTCTGTCCTTCTCTGAGGTTGAATACACTTAGTTTAAGTTGCCTTGTCTTCTCTGAAATGCAGACACAGCAAGGACGCATCAGCTCCTCCATTTGCAACATCAGGGTCTCTAAGATGAGCCACTGGGTTGGCAGTGCCAGAGTTACAGAAGAAAGTGACCAGAATGTCACATAGTCTGCAAATGTATAACAGCAATTCTGCAGCTACACATTCTCTGCAGCCTGTTGCACCACTGGATCGTGCGTTTGAGTTTAAATTGCTACTTGTAACTACCTAAGAAATTACTCACACCTTCTCGGGGCAGGTGTACATAATGACGATATGAAAACAATGTGTCAGTATGAACGTGGTCAGCCGTAATGGTGAACCTACAGAGGATTATCAGTTGAATGTGCAGCTCTCCTCTTTATGGAGCTTTATGGTGAGTTTCAGCTTGTTGTTTGGCATTGTCATTGTTTTGGTTCACTCACCGCTCTCATAATGTTGTTTCAGCTGTTTTCAACAAAAAAAGTTAGTGACTAAAGTGCTCGATATTTCCCTCAGGAGTTGGTAGAAGACAAATACATACATAACCACAGGGGGAGTCAATATTGAACTTATATTCATCATGTGGCCAGAAACATGACTTCAACTGAATGATAACGTTGCTCTGTAACTGTTGTTTGCTAACAAGTTAACAATATGTGGTAGTGTTATGTTAACAACTTGTTTCCACTGCCCCCAAGTGGCCAAAAAATCAGTTATTTAAGGTTTAAGTCGTACCTTCATTCTTTGCTGTAACCACCTTGTATGGTGCAGCTCGTCGTTTCTCCCACACTACTTTCAGTCTAAGCTAGGTTTGTATTTAACTGGTGCAACAGGCTGCTTATCTTCATGCGGTCTTGATACTTGCGCTCATAGCTTCTGAACGTTTACTTGCTTTAGAGCACAAGTGGACGTGCATGGTGTGGCTTGTCCAGCTTATGTTTCTTATGGTCTAGTGTCTCAATCAGCTGGCTTTGACTGCCTGTGTGTGTGTATATATGCAGTTGTTTTCCACCTCACTGATCTCTATATCAGTGTGCCTTATTTTGTGCATTGTAATAAGTGATAAAATACTCAGCTGTTGTGTTGAAATATTTAGTCAATTAATTGAGTACGGTAGTAGATTGACAGAGAATTAATTAACAACCACTGTAATAACCAGTTTGCTACTTTTCTTTTTTTATGTGAATGAAAATTGAATAGTGTTGGATTTTGGTCAAACGTAACAAGCAGCTTGAAGATATCACCTTGGGCTCTGGGAGCATGTGATGGATATATTATGGATAGATTAAATTATGAGTTCCTACTAGACTGTAGGAACATCTTCTCAGGCTCTCTGCCTATGTGCCTCTGTTTTTATCTGTGTGTTTGTCTTGTGACGGGGGCAGTGGCTGTCTGTGAGTCCACTAGTACAGACAGTGCAGTGTTAAGCCAGTGCAGCACAACCGAGGAACAGACCCCGACCCCGTCTCCTCACTGCCCACCACCCGCCTGTAAGTTGGCAGAAGTTTGCCTGATTTAACGCTCAGCTCTGACTTTTGTGTCCCGAACTTTCCTCTTGCACCCGACAACAGACCCTCAGCAACAAATCTACCCCACAAGCAAAACAAGACATGTTAACGTAAAAAAAAAAATCTGATCTCTTCACTTCCACGCTTCCCACCAAGTTACTGCACTAGTACCCCTCTGCCCTCCTGTGCTGCCATCTACTGGCATCCAGGCCTGACTGCAGACTACTGCTCCCTCTCTGCACTCTCTGATGCTCATTTATAACTCAAGTCTAATTTCCTGTAATCGCTGTTTGATATACTTTCTGCAGGATAAACAATGTTAAATGCCTATTTTTATATACATAGCTCCTAAGCTTTCCTAAATATAACTTTATCTTACTGGGATGACTGTACCTGCCAGCAGCTGGTCCCTTGCAGGAGGCTGCTAACAGCCCCAGACTCCCTGTAGCTCAGACCAGTCCAGCTCAGAGCTCCTGTCCTGAACCAGAGTCCCCTGTGTCACCCCCCACAGTCAGCAGCAGCAGCAGCAACACGCAGCAGAGTAAGTGCCAGGCAGGTTGTGCGGTGCTTGTGCGAAATCTCCTGAAGCAGTGTTCATACTGTCTGTTTTAACTTCCTGTGCCACTTGATGACAGGCAGTTTAAGGACTTGGGGAAACAAACAGACTTATTTTTAAGACTTTATGAACACAGTGTTTCATGCAGGTGCGCAGGGTTTTTCTGGCTCAGCAGTTGTATGTTAGTGAAAATCATATCCATCCATAAGCCCTGGTGTGTGTTTGGAGTTTGTGCTTTACCGGTGTGGTATACTTGCTTTTTCTTGAATTGTGTGCCCCACTCTCTTAATTTCTGGTGTATTTGAGTGATTATGTACAATCTCCCCACATAATTTTGTGGTTTTGAATTTAAAAATTGCTGTGGATTTTATTGGTGTGGGTTTGTGTGTGCACAGTGAAAGACTTTTGGGGTTGTGTAAGTTTTTTTTTTTTTTTTTTTTGGTTAGAGACATTTAAGGATTCACTGGATGTCTCAAGCAGAGCAGAGAGTGTTGTATGTTTTGTACAGGCTGACTTCAAATGTCACTGTCATTATTACCAGAGGCAGAGCCCAAGTGATGAACTTATTTCAAATGTCAGAGGTTTTCAGCCTTGTAATGCAGCGAGAGTCCGTGAGAACATTAGGAGTGGTACTGGCATGTCCAAACTCCAAATGATTTCTGACCTCCTTTAACCTCTTCTGGTTGTCTTCCCTCTGCCTCCCTTGTTTTTCTCTCTGTCTCACTGTTTCCAGCTCGTAAACAGGAGATAATAAAGATGACAGAGCAGTTGATTGAGGCCATCAACAATGGAGATTTTGAGGCTTACACGTAAGTTTGCACATCCAACTCAAACTTCTCTGTGGACTAGTTGTCTTCTATTAAGTTCCTTGTTTTATTTTTTTTATTTTGTGTCTTTAACACAAATAAAATATTTATTTCTTGTAAAATACACTCGTTAACTTCAGAATGTTCATTTTAGGTTCAACGCATACCTTGATCTCATTAAAGCATCAAGTCATGTCATCTGTTCTGCTGTATTCAGCCCTCATCATTCTTCACAGGCACTCCACTTCAAGGATAAATTCTTTAAGAAAAAGCAAATGTTTATTTATGCTCGTGTTTTCTTCTGACAGGAGAATCTGTGACCCTGGACTGACTTCTTTTGAGCCAGAAGCTCTTGGAAACCTGGTGGAGGGCATGGACTTTCACAAGTTCTACTTTGAGAATCGTAAGTTCAGTTTCAGTCTCAGTTTTGTGGATTTGTAATGCAGTCTTCATCAATTTTCGTGCTCAGTTGTTCTCATTGAACTTACAGGCACACTTTGTTGACAGTAATTTAGTCTAGATTCAGTGTTGTGTAATTATCAAAATTAAAGAAACTTGTAAAATCTGCATTAAGACAAATTACTGGGGGAAATCTAGATTAATGCCAAACTAAATGATAAAGTGGTGCTGCTGTTGGAAGGAGCAGCCAGTGACACCTGAACAGGGTGCTGTAGTTTTGCCCAAAGTAAAGTTGACTAGTGGCGTTTTCTTACAAAAGGGACCTGCATTAAAATGAGGTACCTGAGGTACCTAAGAGTAGAGAACTACTAAAATATATAAGCGGCTGTGAAAAAAATATGCCACTAAAAATACTAAAATCTAAAAAACCTCTCAGTAAATTGACAGACCATGATGTTGATGATGATATGGTGGATATTAATATTGAATCAGGTTTATTGTAGATATCTTTTAAAGAAAAATAAATTTTGGTGACATATTTAATTCCAAATTTCATTCAGATTAA
Source organism: Lates japonicus (assembly GCA_033238685.1). Lineage (NCBI taxonomy): Eukaryota > Metazoa > Chordata > Actinopteri > Centropomidae > Lates > Lates japonicus. Next base: position 789,087 of record BRZM01000093.1, read on the forward strand.
GCCACTGTAATTAATAAGGCAAATGAATGTTTTCTCCTGTGAAGAAGAGCAGTTTATCTGTTCATCTTAAATCACCTATACTGCCTTTTGAGAATAAGTCTGTATGACTGCATGAGGCTTGTTGCGTGTATCCTTTACTCCAAAAAAGCATGATAAACGTATGTACTTCCTCATAAATTTTATACGCCAGTTTTTAAAATATTTTTGCTAGCTTTTTATCTTCTCAATTAATTGGTTTCCTAAATGCCAAGTTGACTTATTCAGACTACTTGCTTTGTCCAGCTAGCAGTCTAAAACCCAGAGGTATTCAGTTTACTATTGTAGAGGACCAAGACAACAGCAAATATTCACATTTGAAAAGTTGGACCCAGTGAATTTGGGGCATTTTCTGCTTAAAAATGACTTAATCATTGCACCTGTCATTTTATCATTTTACAAATCTTTGATATCAATGTATGAGTAGCAGGGATATTAATCTTTCATGCTGAATTTTGGTGTATAAATGATGAGTGAGACATCTATAATGTGTCCATTTATTCAAGGGCAGTAAACGTGATTTGAAGTGATCAGTTAATCTAAACAGTTAGCTCCCCCAGCAGCTTGAAGCTGTCAACAGGTATTTCCTATGGCAGCTATAATATGCTAAATATTATCAAATTGGGTTACTTAGCTTTACATTGACACCTGACAAGTCAGTTTACAAACCGCTTAGCTGCACATTTCCATCCCCACAGTGCTGAGTAAAAACAGCAAGCCAGTGCACACCACCATCCTCAACCCCCATGTCCATCTGATTGGCGAGGACGCCGCCTGCATCGCCTACATCCGTCTGACACAGTACATTGACAGCCAGGGCCGGCCGCGCTCATGCCAGTCTGAGGAGACGCGTGTGTGGCATCGCCGCGATGCCAAATGGCTCAATGTGCACTTCCACTGCTCAGGAGCACCGGCTGCACCCCTGCAGTGAACTGACAACCCAGGCTCAGGTAAGGTGATAACAGATTGCTATTATGACAGTCTCAAGGGAGTAATAAGAGTTTTATGCTGCATCCTAGGATTATAGCTGTCTGTAAAAACTCTTTGCACAGGTTATTTGGATATTCTGAGGATTTTTATTGTGCAACATTTTCTTTTAAAGCTACAATATGCATCCTGTAGCCTCGAGGCAGCAAAGCTTTATTGTTAGTCTCCCCTTGCTCCCTATTGGGTTAGTCCCTTCCCCAGGACTCTTCTCGATGAGTGAGTGTCTGCCTTAGAACTGAGATAACAGGCACAAGTTTACTGGAGGCACTGACAAAATTAACAGTAAATCTTGGCAATCTAAAATGAAAAGACAAATTTTCCACAAACATGATACTGTAGATTATGATTTTATTAGTTTCACTTGACATTAATTTTCTGAACATCATTTGAAATCCAGTTTGGAGGAAATGGAAGGAAGACACATACAGATTAATTTAATGTTATTGTAAAGGAATAGTTCAGTATTTTGCAACACATGCAGAGAATTAGTTGAGAAGCTTGATGCCACTCATGTCTGTGCATTAAATATGGAGCTTGAGTCGGGATGTTTTCCCCTGCTTACAGTCTTACATTAAACTAAGCTAGGCTATGGACATCCTGACTCGAACTTCATACAAATGCACATGAAGGTGAAACTGATCTTCTCATCTCTTTCTTAATTTCTGTCACAGTACATTAGGAGACCCTAAAATACACCTGATACAACTACTAACACTGCTCCACATTTGTAATGTTTTTGTCTGCTGATTTCCAACAGCAGGGCATGAGGCTCTGCAGTGTGACATTCTTCTTTTCTACCCTTCTCTCACATGTATGTGAATGAAACTTGCCCACAGACAGAGCAGAACAGCCTTATATAGCAGTTTGGGGGCACTGATTCCTATATGCTGATAATCAAAAACCCATCTTCTCCTGAGCAAAGGAAACAGGCTGAATCAACAGTTTACAGAGTTTGTGTAGTTTACAGAGTTTGATGATGATGATTTGGACCAAAGGTTCAGTTTAAGATATAAGGATACAAAAATGTTTCTGCTTGAGGCCTCTGGATAATCCACAGACCTTGTTCTGAACAGTTTCATTCGGAACTACTTTGATGTAGTTCCGATGAAAACTGTTCACACTAAGGTCTGTGGGTTATCTAGAGTAAGACAACTATACAGCTTCATGCAATATCTTATACAGTAATTCTCCTAAATTACTCATAGCCTGATGAATGTCACCTGTTCATGAGGAGGTGCACATTTTTGAGATTTCATTATCAGCATAATCAGTGCTGTTTAATTTGCCATATAAGGCTGCCTGTTCTGCTCTATTGTGGGTAAGTTTAATTCACAAAATGTTACCAAAGAGAACAAAGAACAGCTTCAGTGTGTAACTTCTGGTCCTGCTGTTGAAAATAAGCAGACAAATTTAGCAGTGTTAGTATAGTGGTATTAGGGGATCAGTTAGAAAATATTAATTACAGCTGTGAGAGACATAAAGAGGAAATTATTTCATATGAAGTTAGAAGCAAAATAACTTCTGAATTGTACATTGGATGGGCGAGTGGGGGGCTTTGTAGTCTTCTTTGACGAGAGAGTCCAAGAGGACTACAGAGTCCAGGTGCTGCCCTTTCTAGGACCCTGCCCAAAGACTCTTAAGAAGGCAGTATTCAGAGCCAGTGCAGTGTGTGGAGGTGAGCCCTACTGTATCTAGTTGGTAACGCTCCGCCTCCTGCACCAACTCTTGCTTCTCTCTGCCAGTGAGGTGACATTTCAGGTCCCTAGGACCTGGCGTACATACCACTGGAATCCAATTCCTATTCCTGCCGGTGGTGGGCACACAGGGTGGCAACTCAATGACATTTTTGGGGGGCTGAGTCCAACCAGGCCCCATGGGTCAAGACCCTGCCACCAGAGAGCCACTGGTGAGCCCCCACTCCCTGGGGTCTGGCTGCAGAATAGGATGTTGGTTACCCTGGTCTGGGTGAGGTGACACGTCTCCTTAGGAAAACAAAAAGTCCATCAGGGTTGCATGAATACTGTAGAAATTGCTGGGCTAAAATATGCCAATAAAATCCAAAGACAGAATCCTCACATACTGACACGCCAAGATAACTATAAATTCATTCAGTTTAGGTCATTATAATTCTTTATATTCTAGTTTGACATAAAACACAAGTGAAATTCCATTCACCTCCATTGTCTTGGAGTAAAAGAAGAAATTATGTAGTTCTCAAAGCCTGGATGAATTAATCCAAAATTATCTGCAATGCTACACACCATTAGGAAATACATTTTACACACTAACCATTGCATTCTTGCCTCCAGCTTTGCCTGAAGTCTAAAGCTGTTTGGAGCATTTATCCTCCACGGTCGGATTGGTACCTGGATCCTGGCTGGGAAGAGGCTGCTTGGAAAGTTGTAAAAACACAAAAGAGGGGGAAATACATTACAAAAATAAAAAATAAAAAAATAACCAAAAAAAACCCAAAACAAAAAAAGCATATATCAAAAGCCTGACTGAATGACTGACCAACACCAATCCAGTCCAACCCTAGCTAGATGATGTTGGGGCCCTGACGTCAGCCCCTTCTTGCAGATGGTGCATGCTTCTGGTGGCAACACAGGGGTGGTGCTGTCCTGGTCCTCTTCTCCCATGGCCTTTATTTCCCCTGTCTCTGTTCTGTCTGCTGTCTGGAAAAGTATTAACATGTTTTAAAAAAATAATATATATAGATACATATATATATATATATATAACAACAGAAAAACAAATACACTTCACACACATAGTGAATAGGAATTGGGGGGCAAGTATAATATGAGGTCTTGAGAGAGCAGCAGAATGTCTACTTTAATACAAGTGTTGTTTGTTTTACAGCTAATAGGTATGTGTAGGGGGTTTTTATGGGAATGGGAGCAGCTAATATCTACTCAATATCAGAATTTAACACCCATTTTAAGTGTCAGGTTTGAGCATCTGTACACAATGTTTTAAAGAGGCTTAGACAATGTGATATGTTACTGAAGGGACCTTTATTTTTATTTTGTCTTTTTGTATTATGTATTATTAAGCTGTTTGATTTTTATCTCATGAATGGTGTATTTTAAAGTATTTTGTGTTGAAAAAGGATAGTTTTTAATCAAAAGGGGGATTTTATTTAATAGAGTTGTGTATAAATAGATATTTATATAGGAGAAAAGGGGAAACATGATTTACTTTCAGGGTGTAGGGAGTGGAGTTAAGCATGAGAGTGTGGGTGTATTTTTCTGTTTTGATGTCCCTAGGTGTAAATACAAACACACACCATGCATGCACACACGTGTGCGCACACACACACACACACTCAAGTTCCCTGTGCTTCAGCCTTTAGGGTTGAGCCTCTCTTGAGCTTTAGACACAACATCCAGGCCAGCTCATCCTGAAGTTGCAGAGGGGCTCCATCTGTCTGCCCTGCAGTGTTTGGAGTCAAACATTGGGAGGCGCCACCGGTCAAAGTCTAAAGCTTGTCACATCTCTGAACTACCTAATGTAAAAGCACGGACACTCTCATGTTAGCTTTTTAGTTTTACTTAATCTGTTTTAGTGTATTTTTGATGTGAAGCATGATTTCTTTGAATTATCTAATGGCCTGTACTGTTTCTGCACAGACACTTAAGACTTTATGCTGTTGTGTTCGCTCTTCTGAGGGAGTGAACCTTTCTGCAACTTCAGGTTACGCTCGCCAGAATCATTCCCTTCCACCCTACCTCTTACCCCTCTACTTCAATCAATCATCATTCCTGCCTCTTATGCTCTGCACATCTGATACCCCCCCCCCAAATCACTGTCTTAGTAACGCCACACCGTGTGATAATGATGATGATGTCACCCTTATGCCTGTCTCTTGTTTTGATTGTGTTCTTAAAATGTGTATATTGTCCGTCTTGGCTTGCTGTACTTCTGTGTGAAGTCCTGGCACTATAAAAAGCATGTTAAAAAGGGAATGCAGCTGAGGGATTGGACAAAAACAAGACATGATGGGAGGAGGGCTACACTGGCTTGAGGAGTTGTGGGACCTTCGCTGATGGCAATCAATAGACTTGGTCCCTTTTGTCAAAGTTTCTGTTGTAAACGTTGTAGTTGTTAGTGTTTTGATGTTGATATTTTTATCAGTTGTTTTAGCCAGAACTATAAAAAAAATTAGGGGTTGAACTGAATGGAGGCTGAGACTGCCACAACCCTGTTTTTTTACTGTGCCCGTTGTTCCCTTACACACTTATCAATACACACAGAATGCTGAAATCTTGGAGGCAAAAACACACTTAATACACTTCTGTGGCTAATTGTATTGAAATTCACAACATCATATAAGCACATGAGATCAAAGATTCTCCCTTTAAGGAGGACAAAACATATCTCTGTGTCAGTGGTGAAACTTTGCAGCACTGTTTTTTTTTTTTTTTTTCACTGTGTTGTATAAACTGAGTGTGTGACTTTGTACCAGCGGAGAGATGAGACTCACCGTCTGTCCTGTCTCTGTGGCTACGCTGCTCCATTGTAACTCATGCAGTAGGTAGGCTGTTGTTGATGGTCACCTAGAAGCAGAAACCACAACGATGCTTCAAGTCATCACATATCACGTCTATGTACAAGCATGGACACAGTTGAGCAGATTTTAAAAAAGAAAAAGAATAAAAGTTGTGAATCATTTGTGAGCCCTGTCCTACTGTATCAACCGCCTGTGCTTCTTTCTGAGTGCTGTGACATATCTGACACGCCATGAAAACTGTGCTGCCCCCCCCCCCCCCCCCCAACCACTTTTTGCACCATGACAACGATGCGTTGTAAAACCAGTACTGAAACTATGTGATGTTTTTTATGGCTCTAAGTAGTTCTGTTTGTGCTGTGGGCACCGGCCCAGTTGTCTGTTGATACCACCAATCCGACAAGATGCTTTTCTTTCATTGTGTGTATATTTCCACACAGTAATGGGAATGTTTAAAATCAAAGTGTGAGGCACAGGTAAACTGAGAGAAAGGAAACTGATCTGAGGGAACAAACAGCTGCATAGTTAAGAGTTTGCTAAAGTATCTGAACAGTTGGATCAAGTTGAAATCAGCAGTTGTGTCCGACCAATACAGCATGAAGCCACAGCAGATATTCTGACATGTTGTAGCAGGAGAGGTACGGGTGTAAATGATAACAATTTGGGCTGCATCCTGTTAAGTTTTGCCAGTACCAAGGTCCTGGTTTTGCTCTCTTCTTTAATGGAACTGAGCCAGCATTCATTTTGCTAGTTAGACTTGTGTTTTTCCTGACATAACAAGTCTACTCTGACTCTGAGTCAAAAGAATAAGCAGCTGGTGCAGTGAGCGCTCTTACTCTTCCTTTTAATGCTGTGTTGTTTAACACAACATAATATAACAATAATAATATACATTCCCAAGGTTTTTGCCTTATGACTTGTTAAAATGAAGCTGTATCCACTCACGGCCCCTCATCTTCTCCACCTAATTGGGAAATTCAATTACTACAAAACACTGAATGCTCAGATTTAAATACCACTGTATTCACTATCTGTGAATTTATGTGGTTTAAACTGCACCACCTAAATAAAATGTCAACATTATTATTCAGTAAAAAATTAAGTCACAATCAATTTGTGCATCAAATTAAAATTATTCTGGCCTGTCTTTGCTTCCACAGAAGTACTACAGAGTGAACTTCCAGATCCATTGTTACGTAATAGATTATGTTTTAACTTAACAGGGTTATCACCTTTTGAGCCTCACTGCTGTATGTAGTATATGAGACCAAATATAAACTTAACTTTACACAGAATAACTTTTGGCTGATGGCACCAACTACCTACAAGAGAAACATCATTCACAGTTAGGTAAAGTAATTAGCTGTCGGTTGTTTTGCTTCATATAAATTTAAGTTTTAAAACTAAAATGAACCATATAGTTCAGATACTTTGGCAAATGTCTCATACATGTTAGATTAAAACAGTACCTGACTGAACTGAGGGGAGAAAAAGATTCTTGAAACAAATGTTGTAAAAGTATAATTAAATCCACAATCTTCAACAGCAACACTATATATGCAGTTTTACAAATGGAAGAAATATGCATGTCTACTTTCTGGTAATTTTTCACTGTTTACTTGATAAAGAAATGGAACTCTATGTTACTTGCATCCTCGAGGTAATGGAATGGCTCTGTCTGAGATATCAAAATCAAAGTGATGTTATCTCACATTAAAACGCATAAAAGATTAGCAAAAGCCTTAGCTTGTATGTACCCCTTTGTAAGTAAATTTATTGCATTGTAACCTTATACTAAAGGGGCTACATATGTCTATACTCTGAGTTTCAATTGGATGCTGGATTTTTGCATGACCATACAGTTAATAAAAATCATACATTTAAAACTATCATGTGTTTGTTTGGGTGGTTGTTCTTCATAGCTTTGTTATTACTGGAAAATTAAAGAGTACTTAATAAAAAATAGCATTTCAATATTGGTGTCCATTTCTCTCTTGTTGCAGCTTAAAACACAAACAAATGTTGTTGATCATTTATCAAGTTCCAGAGGTATTGTACATTAATATATAGTATTTAAATATCTAAATATTTATCTTTTTAAATAATGACTGTAAGGAAATTGTAATGAAATATTAATGCATTTACGTTTTGGTTTACATGTTTAAAACATACAACAGTAAAATACTGTTAAATATATTTGCCATTGCTCTGATGATTTTGCATATTCTTACTATTTATGTGCTATATATCAGTATTCAAAAAGTAAGTATTGCTCTCAACCATATGGCCCAGAATAGAATAACAAAGTAATTGTACATGTACAAAAATATCTGCACCCTACTAAATTAGTACTTGGTAACTCCCCCTTTAACTGTTAAGCATGATGGGGGATGAAAATATTCTACTTTGAGATTGTGTGGCACAGGAAACACACAGACAGGAGGGAAAATGGATTCCACTAAATATCAGCAAACTCTTCACATGTCCTGCAGTCAGTAAAGAAAGTGAAAAGAGGCCGACTTCTACAACAGACCAAAGTTCCAAAGCACAGCTCAAATCCACCATGAACTACTTCAAGAAACGGCCCTCACAGTCCTCAGTCCAATATCACTGGAAATCTGTGGGTAGATTTTAAACAACCTGCACCTGCAAGACAGCCCAAATATTTCTCAGAACTTGGAAGTGGTCACAGGAGGGGTGCCTTAAAATTCCTAAATCAAGACTAGAAAGACTCTAAGCTGGCTACAATTTGCAAGCTGTGATATCTGCCAGAGGGGAAGTTACCAAGTACCGACTCATTAGGGTGTACAATCTTTTGCGCATGACACAATTAGTTAATTTTTTCCCCAATTCTTTTAAGTTCACACAGTGCACACTGCATGGGTTGTTTTTACTCTTTTCACCTCAAAAATTAACTAAACATACAATTTGCTCAGGAGTGGCCAAACTTTTGCACACAGCTGTGCGGTATATTACTACATCTGTTTTAACTGCAGTACTGACAGTCACCTCCAGGGAGTGCCAAAGACCTAACACATCAATCAGTGGCTGAGCAGCACACAGACTGGATAGAAGAACTGTGGATCTCCCCCATCTGAAGCATGAAGGGATCTTTTAATGGCCAGTTTGCACAGGAGGAATAACAGCAAGCAAAAACTGTTTCAGTGTATAGGATTATCGGAACGTGACTATTGTTTTAGGACAGACTTGAAAAAAAGTTAACTTATCCTTTAAGCCTAGGTGAGGGTGAGTGTTCCTACCTCTGATTCAAGGCGATGTCTTTCCTCCATCACTCAGGCAGGTGTGTTCTTCTGTGGTGTCTCACTACAGGCGCGCCATCCTGGACATGACGTACAGATATAGTCCATCATAGTGGGGGCGCGGGGTTTCTACACAGGCCGAGGGGGAAAGAGGAAACAAGGGGAAAGTCTGGTCAGGTTAAGTTGGGCACAACTACACTAGGAACTGCACAGGGTCATCAAACATCTTGTACTAAGAAAAATGGATGGATGGATGATGAGGTAGCTTGTCCTTGCTTTCACTCTGTGTCTTTTACAGTCCTTACGCGAGTGTTTGTCATTTTTTCTCTTCGTAGTCGTTTAGGTGACTTTCAAACAAATATTAACTGTAAATACAATACCTGTGAGCTTGTGCTTGGCTTGCCCATCCACTACTCTGTGCATAGGTTGTCCAAATTGTCCCATCCTGACCTTACAGGTATAACAAAACTAACAGAACAGTGAGATGTCAGCCAAGCACCGTCTGTGAGCACCTGAGAGCGTCATAAGACTAATCAGCCCTAAGTGAGAACACCTGCGCGGCTGTGAAGGAAGCCTTCATCAATATTTTTCAACATTTTAAGAAAGCCAATTTACAGCTTTTTGCAGTAAATAAATAAATTTAGTATAGAAAATACCTCGAATTAAACCTGAAAGAGTTTAATATTATTTTATTTTGTACTTATTTTACACATAAAGTTTATTTACAGGTCTTGCAAAGCTACTTGTGGCTTCGAAATCTATTAAACTGTCTTAAATCAGTCACTTGCGGCTGTAAACAAGTTTACAAATGATTTAAAAAAATATCTGAGGTGTGGAGTTCAAAAATAGTGAACTTACCAGTCCTCTGTGGTCTGCTCTTCATCTCTGCTTGAGTACTTGAGTCTCTGACGCAACTGTCAACGGTTGCATCATGGGTAATGTAGGCCAAGGTTTTAACACAAATCGGTAGAATGCACAGAATAGAGAAGAGGACACTTCTGGTCCCACAGTACAATGTGAAATCAGTGCAGTACTCTTTTAAACACACTCCTTGCCCTCCTCATCTTACTATAAAAAACTATAAACTGTTTGTTACTCAGTTTTCCATCGTTGATATAAACAGGATGGACAAAATGTTAGAAACACCTCAACTGCATTCAAGGCTGTTGAGTATTATCAGCAATATTGACTTATAAAATATAAAAGTTAAATACCCCCAGTTAACTACGTAACTAGGTGTATCTAAATTATTCTATATACTGTTGGGTTGAGTTCTCCTCCACTATTTTCAGTCTTTGTAAAGGTGTGCAGGTTAACATGGACATTTGAGTCTGTACACTCAGGGAGAGCTCGGCATTAAAAAAAAAGAAAAAACACAAACAAACAAAAGAGCACAAAGTAGTCTTGATGAGTTTTAATTACATCAAATGGATTTATGTAAAAGTGGAAAAGGAGGAAAACACTGGGTCTCATCATCACCATCATGTTCAACATCACAGCAAAAGAAATGTGCACATGTTCTGTATTTTACCGGGCAAGTCGCAGGTCACCTATACTTCAGTCAGATTTATAAACAGTGAGCGCCTTCTCAGAAAGTAGATACACAATACTGTGATATTAATGAAGTGTCAGTGTGCTTTTATGGTCTTATTTTCCCTCTCAGGGCAGAACAGGTAGCTGTAAATGAGATGCTTTAATGTGATTTGGTCAATGACCTACTGTACGATGATATATAATTTAAGCGAAGATGGCGAGCGCGTAGGGTTTGTTTCTCTGCGGTGACATGAGCCATGGCTGTCGACTGTCATATAGGTGACCTGGAACGCTCCCAAGATGAGTCTCTCTCTCTCTCTCTCTCTCTCTCTCTCAGATCACACAACCTTCACTCTTGATTGGCAAATGCCAATCACACAGCTGCAATGGCTTCCAGTCCAAGTCCTTTTGGCATCCTGGCAATTAAAATCCCCACTGAACACTATCCCTCCTCTTTGATCGGGCAAAGGAAGTTGGGGGGATTGGCTGATTGATTGCTCCATGCAGATTGTGATTCTTCAGTCTGACAGTAGGTTGAGTCGGAAACGTTTGTGCGGACATGCTTTGAAAATGTTTCGTCTTTGCTTGTGCATGCTGCCCGTTTACAAAAACGCTTGTTTTCTTGTGATCGTGGCATCGGGCAGAGGAAGGTCTGGCTGACGATGAATTTGCACAGAGGGTCCAAAATGGAGCCATCAGTCTGGTTTGAGATCGCCCTTTTGGCTGCTGTGGGAACATTGGCACTTCAATCTTAGTCCGTGGAGACTAGTGCACATCTAGGAGTCCGACATACTGAAGGACACATGGCAGTGCAATCTGCCACAGCAGTCTTTATAGAAAAAAAATTCTCACCGCAACATTTTTTAGTATTTTTCTCGTTTCCTTGATTCAAGGAAGAAAAACAAAACAGAGAAGGAAGCCACTTTTCTCTACTGAAGTGTCCTGGGTTTAAAAAAACAAAGGGGAAGAAAACGGAAACTGGGATATACAATCTTTTCTCACTGCAGACGGTCTCAGCAGATTAACTCTACTAGGCTTCAGACACACAGCTCCAAGGCCACCTTTCTCTCTGAGTCCCAGGCAAGCAAAGAGGAGTGGAAAGAGTAAGAAAAGAAAGAAAAGGAGACAGGTTAGAAAATAAGGAAGCTATGGTGGAAGAAGACAGAACACAAAGAAAGACAAAGTAAAAAACAGAGAAAGAAGAAAGTTTCAAAGTCAGAAATTGTATCAGTAAAGACAGTCAGTGAAGCACAAGAGGAGACAGCAGCCGGCCTGGATCTACATGCATTGTCGAGGAAAGGAGAAGAGGGGAAGGATTTCAGCGCTACACCAAAGCCATGCAGCAACAATGAGCAGCCTGAAAACAGTAAAGGGTCTACTTTTTTTTTTCCACCAGCAGGACACTCAGCAGTCACCTTTACCGAAAACACAAAAAGCATCACAGAAGGAGGAGGAGGAGGTGGGACACGGTGAGCTCCTCTTGCTGTGGGGGGACTTGGGGACATAACGTGGTAAAACGGCCCATATGCCATGCAGACCCGGGTCCCATCAGGCTCTGTGAACAGGCGTTTAGCACCACAGGGACAGTGAGGCAACGGACAGGACAGTGAGGGGAAGGGGGTTGGGGTGGGTCTGATGGGGGTGCTTTGGGGTAACAGCTTAGAGAAGCAGGGGAGGCAAGCGCACGGCAGGATGGGCGACATCTGTTACACCATGTTTTAGGTTCCCATGGAGACAAGAAACCCCCCCCCCCCCCCCTCCACCACCTCCACCATCCCACCCCATATATTCCTCCCGCTCGAGCAGCACTCACTCACCACGCGCTCACAGCATGGTAGCAGACAGACGAGGGTGAAGGGAAGGGAGGGGTTTAGCAGCTTTGCTGCGGCTCCCCGCTCCTGCTTTTTGACTTTCTGCCCTCCTCATCGTAGGACAAAGGCAATGTTTATGTTACATCTGTAGACAGTGACAAGAACATTTTCATCATTTCCACCTACTTTATACCTGCATATACTGTAGATCAGGATAAATACAATAAAGCAACTTCAAAACTGTGACTACAGAGTACAAAAGCAGAAATAAATAAGGATCTAGATGCAGACGGTTCTACTAGTATTGGCACATAAAGCAGTGCTCGTCTTTGATTATAACTTAATGATTACAACAATCTGTACAAGATCTTGTCAGTCTAAATACATTATCAAATATTAACCATTCTCAAGATGTGGCATGTCAGGATGGGTAAATAAAAGTTTCCAGATACCAAAAGAAATGATGTTAGCTTCATTCACAAAACAATCTGACCACTGCAGCCTACTCTCAACTTACTGTAATGACTCCCTGTTTCAATAACTCCATCAGAAACTGCGTACAACTAAAATGTAATAATCACTCTGGTCATATTCCTCTATCTTCACTGTCAACTTTCACTTAACCAACTAAATCCTCCCTTCAGATCATTCTGGGAATGAAGCTTCATCATTTTGTCACCAGCCCAAGAAGTCCACCAGGTCAAAACCCATCATCCACAGAGCAAATGCTCCAGTTAATATATGTATAAAAAAAAAAAAAAAAAAAAAAAATACAGAAAAAGGGGGTCAAATGTACAAAAACAAACACAATACACACCGTCAATAGAAAACAAAAAGAGGATAAACATAAACATTTTGATCACAGTAATCAAAATGAGCGTTTCAGGTCAGACAGAACAAAGCCATGCAATTTAGTGGATAATGCAACTGAGTTAAGAGCAGTGACACTGCAACACCATGATAAACAAGTAGTGACAAGTGAATCTATTATCTGACATATTGAAATAAATTGCTAGCATGAGATCTGTCCCACAATGCTTTGCTCCTTATCAGAAACAGCTATTTCTGCTGCTTTTTATGGCTGAAACTCAAACATTTCTCCAGATACTAAGCCTTAACTGTGATGTGTAAACCCGCTACAGCAGATAATAGTATAGTGTTAGCTAGTGAAACAGATTTGATGAGGAAACAATAATATGGTAAAGGCTGTTGGACGGAGGAACATTCATCAAAGTCCAACCATAGAGAACAGAACAGGACAGAAAAAAGGTCAGAACAGGAGGTGACAAAATAAAAATAAAAATAAAATAAACAAAACAGCAAATCACCAATCAGCACCATGGCAAACAGAAAAGCATGAAACCAATACACCACACAGAGACAGACAGTGCTCTGATAAATTCATGCAGGAGGAGGAGGATTTGTCATTTATCCATCCTTTCATTCTCCACTCTTTAAGTCAAGTCTGGTATAAAGATCAGCAAGCCAGAACCTCCCTGTCATTCACACACACCCATACTCGTACCACAGAGACTGGTTGTCCTCTGGGCCAGTGACTGGTCTGGATTATTCACAAGATTGGGGTCAACGCCCTCCCTATACTCTTTCAGACTGGCTGGGCTGGACCTCATCTGGCCGTTTGATTGGCTGTGAGGGGTCTGGTTTTGGGTGGAAATGTGGTTTGCGACAGGTGGGACAGGTGGGGTTTTATTTGTTACAGGTGGACCACTGATATTGCTGACTAGGGTGGGGTTTAGAGACAGGAAGGGGAGGTTTTTGCCTGCTGATTCACTAAAGATGGAGTCCATGAACACTGATTCTACAGTGAAGGAAGGGCCGAGGAAAGACTCGAGGGTGGAGAGGTCAGGATCCTCCGAGCTATGGCAAGGTAAGCTGAGTGACTTGGGCAGAGGGGTGGTGGTGGTGGTGATAAGGGATCCCTTTAGGTTGGTGCTGATGGGGTGGTACTCACTGGGTGTAGGCTGGGAGCGCACCCCAGCCTTGGTGGAGGCAACGGGAGGAGAGACGTCAACCGACACAGGCTGCCGGTTGTCTTTGGAGAGCAGGTCGTGGATGCTGGTGCGCCGCGTGGTGCCCTCGGCCGTGGAGATGACGCTGCTGGCTCGGGGCAGCGTGGAGGAAGCCGAGTCCAGGCGTTCCGAGACGGACGTGGCCTTGCCCTGCGAAGACAGGCTGGAGCGGATGGGGACGGAGCCTTTCACGCGGGTGCTCTCCGCCTTCCGCAGGGTTGGGCGACCTGGTTGTCCCGAGGATCTCGGTGGGCGGTCGGAGCTCACCGGCGCTGCCTTCCCGCTGGAAGAGCGTAATATGCCCCGGCCCTTTGTGGAAGTGCGCTCTTTCTGCACATGGTCAGAGGAAGTGGAGAGGCGAGGAGAATCTACAGTGAGGTTCTCCTGACTGCCAGACTACAGAAGAAAGCGCAAAGAAACAGTACCATCAAAAACATCATACAATTCTGTTAAAGGATTTTTATTGTTTTGTTAAATTCTGCAGTTTTACACCAAAAATCTTTGATATTGCCTCAAGTCTTGAAAAATTGATGTCAATTGATCAGCCAGTTGCAGGTTGTAGTCAAAAACAAAGATAAGAGCAACATAACTCATCAGTTGTAACTGACTTAGAGGCCTCACCTCTGCAGGATCAATACCCTCATCCAGGAACTGCTGCAGGGAAAGTACCTCGCTGCCTGGGGATCCTGTCTTCCTGATCTGGGTCTGGCCGGGGCTGCCCGCGGCACTGGATGGGTCGAGCGACCTGCGCAGCTGCAGGGGGCTCTGGTGGGAGGAGCGCGAGGAGGTGGGCTGCTGGACGGGGCTACTGCCGCTGCTGGACCACACGTCCTGGTCCAAGCTCAGGCTGAACTCGCCGCTGCTCTCACTGTGAGGCCGGCTGAGGCTGCCGTTCAGTGTGCCTGTGGGAATGGAAGGCAATGATTAGGTCACAAGGAAATTATAAAAACTCCTCACATTTTCACATTATTTACAGTAGTCAATTAGAATTTATTTAAATTTGCTGCTCGAGATCTAAGCTTATTGTGTCCATCCATCATTGATGACTTGAAAATGAGAGGAAAGACAACAACTTTAGGAGTGTGGTGAAATTCACATAAGCTCTGAATTGTAAATACATTAAAACCTGATGATGAATGTTTTATAATTTATGATTTTTATACCATAGTGTGGTAAAAATGCACCAGTGATCCATTTGGATTTACTAAATAAACCAGTGCCAGTAAAATATAATTATCGGTCACACTGTCTTACTGGATATCAGAACATCCTAATATATTAATTTTAGGGCTGTAATTAACAATTAATTTCATTATCAATAAAACTTTAATTAATTAATCAATTAATTTATCTTTAATAATTTTCTCAATTAATCATTTGATCTACAAAACATTAGAAAACAATGGTAAATACCTAATTAAATGTCCAAAACCCTGAGATATTTGCTTTAACATAATATAAATACTCTCATTTAAGAACACGACAAGTCTTTTTGCTTGTAAAATGTCTTTAACAATTTATCAGTTATTAAAAGAGCTGGCTATTAATTTTCTTTAGATCGCCTAATCGATTGCAGATCTGACTGATTTTGAATATGACAATTAATTCTTTTCTCACAGACAGAAAAACCAAACCCACAGGGCACCTTAAAGTAGGTTTGAGTAAAGCTATGAAAGAAAAAGATAAAGGGAGCAGAAGAGGATGGCAGGAGTAGTTAGTTGAGAGGGAGGATGGGGGTTAAGGGAAGGAGGAGCATACCTTTGCCCTCCAGAGGAGAAGTGAGGTGGGAGTTATTGTTACTATTACTACTGGTGGTCCTGTTGCTATGGAGACTGGAGGGTCTGGTGGCTAGGTAAGGGACAAGAGGAAAGACACATGCACACAAACACACACACAGTTAGGTTATATATACGTGTACATGTTTCCTCGCCAACATGCACTAACACAAAGAGTAGCACATAGGCGTACGCTAACAGTCTGATAGAAGGTCTCCCGCTGGGGCAGCAGATGGCACATGCCAGGCAGAGGGACAGGAAGGGTGGCTCAGTGCCAGGCTGCATCCTCAATATGTCAGTTAGTTAACAAAAACTACAGAGGAAAGGGCCAAGGCATCTAAATCCAAGGACCAATCCACCTTAAGGATAAAGGGTAACTGATACAGGCAATAGTGAATAACAGGATCTCAGAGTGCAAGTAAATTAGTATTAAAAGAAGAAGTTAGATGCCCTGTGTCTTGTGAGTGTGAGGAGGAAGAAAGTGAGAAGGCACAAAAAGAAAGGAAAGGAAAAAAGAAGTGGTGACAATGTGACCTTGCTCTTTCCTGTGTAAGCAGGGACTGTTTCAGGTGGAAACCAGGGACCGTGAAATCATTTCAAACTGGTTTTCAGGACATGGATGACACCAAATTAGAATTTCAAAATTAACCTTTACATTACTGATCAGTATCCAAGTTCTTATCATGTCTAGGAAACCAGCCCACTGTCTGTGGCCCAGAGTGGGATTCGGTGCAGAGGAGTTATCACTTACTGCAGATGCTACAGGGCACTCTGCACATAATGCTCAGTTCAACAGGGGAGGGATACAGAGCTGTAGCACTGCGATACACCTGCAGGCCTGATAAAACACACACATACACAATGTAGCACCCCCTGGTTGTATGCATAAAATGGATACATCACACTTCTCATTAATGCTGCCTGCAATACAAAAGCTAAGTTCAATAGTTTGAAAGACAGACAGAAACATGAAACTAAATCAAAAGTGTTGTGGCAGCCGAAAGTTGCTTTAAAAATCAATACGTATCTGAAACTACCATTAATGACTTTATAGATACAATAACATCTCTAGAAGATGAACTAATGACTGATACATTATAAGTCATGTCCGGTGTGTCAAAGTGGAAGGCAGCTTCCTCCAGCCATTATGGAGATGTGCCGGAAAATGGGTCTGACAGCAATGTATTGGATTTTATGAGTGCATTCTGGAAACTCATCAGCTGAGCAGAATACAGGTTGGGAACTAATGCTACACCAATGTCCTGGGGAACCAGTTTAATGATCTTCTGGGACTATATGTTACTTATTTTGGGTAGGCAGGTACAAAACCCATTTAAACTAAAGGAAAATAGAGACAAAACTGATGGGAATGGAGTGTAGACCAAGCTTAAGTGCTAGGAATGTGTGTCAGTACTTTTGTGGCTGTTTAACAACTGGGTCATCTACATTAGAGCAGCACAGAACTGATGAATAGCTGCCTGGTCGCAGATTAACTGCCCTGGATAACACCCTAAAGCCTGGAATAGAGTCAATCCTACTTTCAGTGGAGGCTGATCTCGCTCTCTTTTGCTCTCCACTAAAATTGCTTTTCCAACTGTAGTTCAGACTTAATCGCAGTGCAGGAAGGCAGCCCAAAGATTAGCAGTGGGACTGCTGAGGACATGACCTGCTTTTTTGGGGGCTTTTCAGTCTTTTCTCATTCCTTGTTTGAGAGGCCTTCAGATTCTTGGCTGGTGTTGAGAGGCTACAGCAATTACCAGTCCTTTTCCTTTTCATCTGACAAGTCTACAGTTTAATTTTATGTCAAGTCTTACCTTGACTCTTGGGGTCATCTGAGGAGCCCGCAACATCCTCACAGGAAACATTATCTGTTGAGACACAGAAGAGGATGATGCTACAACTGCTTTTTTCCCCACTCTGAACTGATGAAACTTCACTATCTTCACATGAATTCTGAGCTCAGTCTGCTATATATGGACATTTACAAGGGCAAAATGTATCCCAAACATACCTACAGATCTATTCTTATACCTGAAAGGTGGTCGGTAATACATCAGCCAAATGAGTAAATGCATCAGAGACTCAATACCCTCCCACAATTAAAACCAGCACCCTGACCTTTAACTTGAAGCCGGAGCTTGGCCCTGCTGTGCCCTGCAGAGGGCAGGGTGAGGGCGGCACAGTCGATGGCGTTGGTGGAAAAGGCGAGCTCCTTCATGCGTTGCCCGCCGCGCCTGCTTCTGCCCGTCATGCCGGCGTCTCCGCCCTCAGCGCCGTCTAGGTTCTCGGAGCTGCCAGCCCACTGAGCCCCTGGACCGCCTGCCACTGCCATTGTCTGCAGCAGGTCGTTCATGGCTGAATGGATGGACGGTGGGACAGAAAGGAACATGAGGATGGGAACATTATAAAATTGTGCATTTTATTACATCTTATCTCACCTCAAGTCATGGTCCAGATTTTGTAGCCAGATAATTTTCATTTCAGATAATTTTTTTTGTTTTTTTAACTTAATGTCAGAGACATTTGCCATCCCTTTACTAAGATATAGTGACTTGGGGATGGAAAAAGGGATCAGATAAAAGCTATAGAGTCCTGCAGAGTCATACAGGTTTGGAACTCAAGGCACATGCAGGCAACAGTATTATCAAAAAATGCAATTAAAAAGATTCAAACAAGTATTATCTTAAGTGCATAAAGATGGCAGCTGCACCATGTGTCATCTTTAATACCTGCTCAGCCAGAAACTTTTTTGGACAGACAATACGTCACCCTTTGAGGCCACTGTCTTTATGCACTTTGTTTACTGAGCTATACGCGACGGTAGAGATGCATGAAGGCATGCAGAGCTGCCCCGAGCAGCAGCAGCAGCACTGTACACAAAATATCAGAGCCAGAATCAGGGCAAGGCGAGTATCCATGTCAGCAGAATAAGATCTGAAATGCAGCACGCTGACAGAGGAAGAGAGAGCAAGAGAGACAGAGAGAGAAGTACAGAGAGAGAAAAGGCTCCATTTCAAGTCCTCCATGGTGAGTGTGAGCAGCGGTAATCAAGCAGCGGGTGATTTTTTTTTTTTTTTTAAGTCATGCTGTAATCAAAGATGGGAGAAGACACAGCACAGGCGCATGAAAGGCAAACCTGCACTCTCTCTCACTATCTCGCCTGAACACACATACACACACACATAGAGCCTTTCATTCATTAAACACAAACAAAATGAAACCACAGAGCACATGAGAAAGCTGCCCAATAAGGTGCCCATTGCATAGTGATTCCCTTAACCACTGAACTGAAATATAAGCTTTGGGAAATGACACTCAGAACTAAGATAGATGAAAATCAAAGTGCATGACACTACAACACAGAGATCTACACAAAGAGAAAACCCCTGTTTTTGCATTATATAATTTTTTCTGTCATTCATTTTTATTTGTACTTCTTTGCTTTCAGACAAAGTTAGTGAAGTTTGTGTTATTCATTCATCAGTTACTAGTGAGAATAAAGTGACATCACACTGGTGAATGCGGGTAAAAGCTGGGAGTAGATACTCTACAGGAGGGAGTGAAGACGGCAGACGCAGGGAGGTGACAGACGAGTTAGAGTTGCTAGGAAAAAATTAAAAGGACGAGTCACTGATGTCACCAAATGCAGCATGGGGGTACGGTGACAATGCAAAAAATTTCAAACTTGAATAAATCTTTGGCAGACATCTCTAAAAGACATCAGATAATTTCACCACTCTGACAATCTCTGACACAAATAGTGAAAGTAATCACACATTTATGACTGTAAGTCTGATTTAAGGGCTATGACTGAAACCTGAAACATCATACTGTCACTGCCACACCCCCAACACTGCAGCCCAGCCACCCTGAAATCAGTGACTGTTCCTTCTTTGTTTCTCCTAGTGTGACGATGACAGGGAGAGGAGGCGGAGGAAGGCTAGCGTGCCGGCTAACGGAGGTCTTACACATGGAGCGCCGGTAGATGGCCTTGGCCTTGTCTTTGTCCTTGGATCTGTTCCTCATGAAAGGCAACCTTTTTATAGCTGTCAGAGCGCAGCCAGAGACAGACAGAGAGGGATAGACAGACAGACAGACGAGGAGGGGGGGGGGGGCATAACAATCCCAAGGGAGGTGGAGGAAAAGAAAACAAAAAGAAAAAGGAGGGCAGAACAGAGGGATGTGGTTAACGTTTTCACAAAGAGAGCCAGGGGAGAGATGCAGAGTGAGAGAGCTGAGCTCCTGGACACTCGACTGGACAAAAGACAACAATGTAATAGACACTACAATTTATGATTTAGGGGCAAATCATGTAATAACAAAGTCTATTTGATTTTGATAGGACTGCATTTCAGTCCATACAAATACACTTCATCCCCTTTAATACTGTTAGAAATATATCAGCAAAGCCAGTGCAAGTTAACAGAGCTGAAAACAATTTCCCTACAAAAACATACAGAGGTTTTGTGTGGTAAACCTCGTGCTCTGACAGTTGTGCACATTTTCTTGTTTTTTAAATATCCCACAGAGATTGTGTTCGGCCCCAAAGCTTTTTTTTTTACTAGCTTTGGTAATACATTATAACAATTTAGGTTAATATTTAAATAAAATACTTGTTTAAGTGCTTTTTGGATGGATAAAAATGTCTTCCACAAACTTTTTAAAAACCTGAATAATACTTTTAAGGGCAGACCTCTGTACAAAAACACATTATGCAAACAAATACAACAATATAAATACATTATGCAAATACACACACACACTCACGCACATTCTATCAGCACACGAAACCACACACAAACACTCTCATGTTTATGGTCATGAGTGTAGTATTTTACATTTCTGCCTGGTTTTAAAGCATTACATACATCACACAACAACACAAGTCAACACATTACCACACCTAGATGAGACATAGAAGACGGAGAGTATTAAAGGGTGCAATCAGGAGGGTGAAAAGGTTAAAGGGCAGGTTAACAGCATCAAGGAGGACTGCAGTGATTCCAGTAAAGACATTTCCAAGAACCAGAAAAAATAAGTAATTACTAACTTTATCACTGCATACTTGACTGTGTAATGTCTTTGGTACAGTTGTTGTAATGTTCATTTTACTACCTGGTTATTAAAGACAACTCCTCTTTCCTCTTATAGCAATTATGCTTAATTTAAAGGGAAATAAAAAATACATTTTGTACTTTAATGTGTTCATTTATGTGATTTTCCACTGGTGTGAAAAAATATACTAGCTAATTATACTGACTGGCTTCTAGATTTTACCCTTCCTCACATACTTATGTTTTGCAGGTACTAAAACAAACAGATCTACATGCTTATCTTAAGAAGTAAACCTACTCACCCATGTACAGTTAAGATAAGCAAAAGTGAGTATGACCAACCTGGATTTTGACATGTTGCTTTGACTGGAAGTGAGCCACAAAGCGTTGCACCTTTTAATAGCTATGATGCTACGTTAGAGGGCGTCTCTTTCCTATTTACAGGTGAACTGCACAGATCAGCAGGTTGACATGTCTGTAACTGAGAGCTAGTGAGCCTTAGACCTGTTGTGGGATGGAGTTAAGAGTGAACTGGACCTGGTTTAAAACTATATTATACTTGAGTTGCACCTTACATAAGGTTATAGAACTCGGGTATTCCCTCTGTTGTTTCAAACGCAGGAAATGCATCTACTTTTTGAACCAGGTCTGTGGTCAAGAGTCAACCTTGTGGTGCTGCACAGCTCAACCGTAACCTCTAGGACAGCCGAGTGACACAGACAATGGACTCACGAAAACATGCCCCGAGAGACGTAACAGTCGGGTCACAAACCCCGCCCACCCTCCCCATCCGCAGCATACCATTGGAGGGACCCTGCCCTTGGGCATGGGACTGCTGCCCTCTCCTCCCTTCACAGAGAGAGAGATAAAGAAGCAAAGGAGCGGTTAGGGGAGGAAACACACACACACACACACACACACACACACACACACACACACACACACACACACACACACGCACGCACAAACAAACACACACACTTGCACCAAGCAGCAGTTTTCTGACTTTGTGGGTCATTGTTATGTATCAGGGAAAGAAAATTCAGCATCAATAAGGTGTGCGTGTACATTTGTGTATAAAACAGTGAACATTTTATCACAGCATCTTTTACTCAACATGTCTATATAGGAAATATGTCTCATTCATCTTGAAAACACTGAGACAAGGTCCTTAAGCCAAGCTTGAAACTATAAGTGATTTTGAATCTTTGATCTACATCTGTGTGTATATGTGTTTCCTTTGTACTCACTGGAGCTCCTCTTATGTTGGAGTGTGTCGTCCAGTGAGTTGGAGCCAGAGCCAATGGACGAGCTGTCCTGGCTATCCTGGGGAAAGGTCAGGAAGCCGTCGCCAGACTCCGAGCGAGATGGAGTCAGCGTGAGAGAACGCATCCTCTCTCGGCTTTTCGGCTTGATCAGCTTCCTCATCTTCAGAGTGATCCAGTTGCCACGCCTACAGAAGAGAGACAAGACAGAGACACTATAAGGAACAAGAGGAGAAAATAAAATGGATCATCACAGTCTTTCAACTACCTGGTTTGTCACATTAAGGCTTTAAGGCATTACTTCAGCCTCTCAGTCTTCCCTCAACATAAAAAATGTTGCAGTATACAGCTGTTTAAAAGCTCTGCAGACCATAAATATTTCATGCATCCCTTCCTAAGTGTTTTCTGCCATTGCCCCACCTCAGAGATAAGAGTCAACAAGCAAACAGAATTTTTTGCATCACTGTTTTCCATGATACACTGACTTGTCAGAGTCATTCTGATTCACCGCTGTTACACCACTCATAGTCTGGTTGTTTACACAAACTAACTTACTTAATTGTTGTTTTTTGGGTGTTTTCTTGTCAATTATTTTTAAACTCAAGTCATTTGATGAGGTTGCTTTTTACCTGCGTGGAGGTGAGGGGTCGTAAAACTTGTACTGGTCCATGATCTTCTCCTCCAGCTTCTCCTTCTGTCTCCTCAGCTCATTTAGCTTGTCTCTGAGGAAAGATAGGAGAGGTCCAGTAAGACAGACAAGAGTGAAAATGTGTGTAATCCAAATATGAATATAACTGATGGAAACTCAACAGACAACATATTTGGTGTCCATTTTAGACAAAAAAAATCAAACAAAAATATCAGGGGTTTACATGTATTGTCTTTGTTCTACATGAAACAGATCTTTGCTCTCCATGGTCTGCTCCAGCAGCGTGCGATTCTGTAGCATCAGAGTCTGGATCTGGTCCAACAGGTGACGATTCTCCTCCTCCAGGTTTCCTTTCAGCTGGCTCAACAACTAACAGACACACAAACACATACATTATTAAAGAGATGCTACGACACCTGGCTCAAACACAAATGCGATACATTAAAGGGATAAACCCTCCGCAACACAGCTGGCTTAAGAAGTTGTTTGTACAAATATCACACATTAAAAAGGGGTAAACCAATCAAAGACAGTTGGCTGTAAAAGTGGCACACATACACATGATAGGAAAGCCCCAGGAGAAGAGAAGAGGAGAGGAGAGGAGGGGAGAGGAAAGGATATAAGAGGAGGGGAGAGGAGAAACCCTTTTCTTACTTCACACTGGTTGGTGAGTTTGGTGGAGGTAATGTCCAGCTGTTGGTACTGCTCCTTCAGTTTAGAGAACTCAGCCTCCAGCTTGGTCTGCTCCAGCTTGGCGCTGTTTAACTGGCTCTTCATGTTCTTATGGTCCAGCTGGAGATTCTCATTGTCCCTCACCAGCTGACGATAGGTAGTATTAAGTCTGAGGGGACAGCAGAAGGACTCCTCAATATATAGACATGTCTGCGTGTAAAGGTGGCTTAAAATTAAGAATGAGTCGCTTTGTTAGCATGTTGTTAATACATTTGCTTATGTTAAAAATACTGACCTATCATTTTCTTCTTTGAGCAGTTTGCACTGGTCAGCTGTGGCTTGGTGTGTTTGGTTCTCCAGTGCCATCTTTTCCTGCTGCTCCTTCAGATTTTTCTCCAGCTCCTCCAGGTCCCCCTTCCTCTGCAGGAGCTGCTTGTACCTGCACACATTAATACATGTTACAAACTGTTTGCGAGTTACATAAAGAAGCACAACATAAGGCAGAAATAGATTGTTTAACATTGCCATCATAGGATAATGTACAAAAGAAGGTCACAGTAGTGTATAAAGTCATCAGTGAGACTTGAGCTGTAATTAGATTTGAGCATGTGCCCATCCCACGCTTGTGAACCCCATCTCACTTGTCCTCCAAGTCCCTGTGCTGCTGCTCCAGGCTCTTGTGGGAGCTCTTCAGGCCGCCGTGCTTTCCAATCAGGGCCTCGTACTCGGCCGCCTGCCGCTCATGGAGCGCCGCGAGCTTCTCGTGATCACGGAGAAGCAGCTCATAGGTGGCCCTCAGCTCCTCTTTCTCCTTCAGCGCCCCCTCGCGCTCGCCTTCCACACTGCTCTGCTGACTCTGCAGCTGGGCGTTCTGGGCCATGAGGGCTGCACTCTGTGAGCTCAGGGTAGAGTTCTCCACCTAAAAGGAAAGGATGAAGATATGTTAAGTAAAAAGGTGTGAAGAGGGAGGTGTGGAGAGGGAGGGGTGTGGAGTGTGAAAACAATGAATGAAGCACAAAGATGGAGGAAAAGGAGAAGAGACAGAAGAGAAAAGAGGAAAAGGAATGATATTGGTGAGAAAAAATTACAATAAGGCCTAAGGGAGAATTGTGGAGAGGAGAGGAAAAGGGGGGGGGGTGGGGGTGGACAAGAAGAGTGGAAGAAGGTGAGGAAAGTAGGGATTGTAAAATTTGAGAGCAGTTTAAAAGACAGATTCTCCTGTCATCATTTTGTCATCTATCTACACTTATTAAAGATCTTTTTTTACTATGATCTGGGGGGAGTACTTAGCTCCTCAAATCAAACGTCAAAGGAAATGTTGATATGGTAAGTAGATGTTATTACTGTTTTAGTCTATAGGGGGCACTGTGTCTCTATTCGGTTTGTTCTCCCCTTTTGTCATAATCTCCATCTACACAACATCAGCAGGAAAACTGTTTCTTTTCATGTTTCCTTTGTGGTCGCAGTGGTTTCCTGGTCTCAAATCCCTCTTCAGTCGTGTGCAGTGTGTGTATTCACCCCCACCACCCCCCTCACACACACACACTTTTGTCCAGGTGCTGACACACTTTCTGTACCTTTTAAAAGAGACACCTTTTTCCCTTCAGCACACACACAGACACACCTGTCTTACATATGCTCTTAAATACACACGTTACACATCAAAAGACATACTCAAACACCCACAGAACAGCTAGAAGCTACTGTATGGTCAGTGTAAATCCTGACACCCATAAGAAGGGTTTGAATCACTGCCAAACAGGGAGTACAAGTCTAAATCCATTCCAGGGAGCTAAGCAGCCTGGCAAGGCAACTGTACAAACAGACCAATATAGACAGAAGGTTAGACTGTGTTGGATTTTGTGTTGAAAATGTGAAACTGTAGATGTATTATTATATTATATACAGTGTGTGCAATATTTCAGAGATATTTTTTTCTTTGATGACCCTAGTATAATCATATCATTCATTAAATAGAATTAAAACACAGTAAAATATCTTATTCAGAAATTAAAAAACATGACAATAGCAATATGATCAAAAGCTCCAAAACAGCAACGAAATGGACCTTGAGATTATCAACTAATCAAGCTACTGTGTGATAACCTGATGTAAAATCATCACTTTGGAGTGTGTCTACCATAGACTGTAGACTGATGTTGTAATAATATAAACCTGTTGCAGTCTGAGAGCTGTTACTGTTACTATCTCATCCCATCATGCCCGTGGTTCCAATTGTACACTGACAGCTCTGCTCTCTGCATCTAGTGTATTCCTCTGTAGGAAAGCAGTCATCCATTGGGGGAGGTCATTGCTTATTGTACACCGTGTAGGGGATTACCTGCAGCTTGGCATTCTGTGTCTGCAGTGTTGTATTGTTCTCCTGTAAGGAGGCAGTCTGTCTTTGCAGGGCCACTATCTGAGCCTGCAGGTTGGAGCTCTGAGTTTCCAGTTGTTTGAGCTGGCTCCTCAGGGCTGCCTTCTCAGCCTGCAGTGTGGCATTCTGGGAAAAACACACACAAATAAAATGATATCATACATGGACAAATATATTCAGAGAAGTGAAATGATGCTCTGTGTGTGTGTGTAAGTGTGTCTATTGTTTGAAACCACGTTAACTCACATTCCTCTCCACCTCAATGAGTCTGTCTTTGACTTTCAGCAGTTCCCTGGTGGTTTCATGGCTCTCCTTCTCCCATTTACTAACAGACTGAGGGTCCTCCCCTCCTCTAGGGGGCGAGCTCTGCACCATCCGCTCCTCCTCCTCCCTCTGACGCAGCGCTTCATAGTTTTTCTTCACCTGGGGAGAGACAAATAAATCAACACCTCCAACATAAACATCATGTTAATCCAAGATGGCTGAGAGTGAGATACAGCTCTGGGGTTGACTGGAAAAACCAAAAATCAAAATAGCAGAATACTCTACTACAGTATGACCTGAGTAATGGTCACAGCAGACCAGATCCATCCATCCAGTTTCACAGCTGAAAATATAGAGTTCATCCACAGATGCCTCAACTTTTCCACTCAACATTTAAGCTTTGGCTCGGACTTATGTCCACCAGTGCAAAACACAAACGCTTCCTTAAAAGAGCAGACATCCTCCACTCCACTCCACCTCTTTCACAGACTCCTGCCGCCTCATGAATAGATAAACTGGTGCTAGAAGTGGGAGAGTGAATGAATAAATAATGTATTGGCCTTGAGAAATCCTCAGCGTTTCTGAGTGTTTTTGACTGCAGATTGGTGTTTTTACTTGTTGCTATATATGTATAGTGGTAGCACTAAGCATCTGTATGCAACAGAGCCAAAATAGAGTCCTTCTGATTGCTTATTAGTATGGATTTTTGTATGCGTTTCTCACTGTCTTGAGTTCCTGGCGAAGTTGCTGGTTGAGGTTCGAGGACTCCTGCAGTCTGGCCTCTAGAGCAGCAATCTTCTCCTCTTTAATCTCCAGAGATGATTTCAGAGTTGACTCCAGTTTGGTTTCCAGGAGCTTAAACCTACAAATAAAGGTTACAGGTACACATTTGTAATCCTAAACACAGGTAAGGTATCATCATAGACCAAAGCATAGCAAGGCTAGCTGATTTCTTGGCAAGACTGTAGCAAGTGGGGGAGATATTGGCTCAGAAATCTCCCACAGGACGAGTTTGCATTAGACTCAGATTAATTAAAACTACAGCACCTAATCTAAAATAAGCCACAGACCTGATTTATTTGGACTCCCACTTGTACTGATCACGTTTGATGATTCTGATCCCAAGACGATAGACTAAATTCTTATTTGGGTTCCAGGCTGAAAGAGTTTTAGGAGTCACGACAGAACAGTAAATATAGTGACGTGTGTGTGAGTGTGAGAGCAAATACCTGTCATCTGAGCCCTCGTCAAGCAGCAGCCTTTCCTTGTTCAGTCCAATCTTCTCCAGCTCATGGGTCAGTTTCTCCAGATCGTTATTCATCTGCTGAGTCTTTAGCTTCTCACTCACAAGCTCCTAAACACACATGTACACACCTTGAGTGTCTCTATAGATCTCGGACACCAACAATTTATTTAAAAATAACTAATAATCAAGTTGTTTGATTTCAACAGAGGAATGATCATAGTCCTCAGTGACCAGGATTATCAAAAAAAATATAAAGCAATTTCCATCAGTTATCATGAATGTTTGAGACTTTCAGTTGTGATTTAGAAGTTCCTTCAAGTTACTTTTTAAAATATAAATTTGATGATTCCAGCACCAACAGCAGATTGTGAATATGATGCTGAGCCTCAAGACATTTTGGAATAATCTGATAATATTTTCAGATGTCTGACAGTGTTGGGGGCCCTGCTTACCTCTCTGAGTGTAATCAGGGTCTTCTTGTCGATGGTGGCCTGTTTGACCAGCTCCTTGTTCTCTCGCTCCAGGTCTTTGACCCTCGTGCAGGAGTCCCTGAAAAAGATCATCTCCTTGCCCATGGTTCGATTCTCTTTCTCCAAGGAGGAGATCCGCTGGTTGTTGTCATCCAGCTTGGAGTCACGGATCTCAGCCTGCTGCCTTAGCCGCTTGTTTTCCTTCTCCAGAAGCTTCTTGTCTTTCTCCAGCTGGGAGCTTTCCTGCTCCAGAGTCTTGTTCTGGGGAATAACGGGACATAATGGAGAGCAGATGGATAAAACATCATTTGATGGGATTACTTTTAGCCTAAATGCCTTGTAAATACATGTTTGGCTAGGAGTGGATACAGATTAACTCAAAGGGCCAAATAATCTGGGATAATCCAACTCTGCTGGTAAACGTGCTGTAATTTTATCAGACTGAACTATAAGAGTGGCGGTGTTGCTCAAGTGCCAAATAACAAATACATTTTCACTTATAACACTGCTACATCACAAACACTACACTATCAGTCTGCCTCAACTACAGTTTTTGGGCCAATCTGGCTGGCCTCATTCTGCCAGGCAGAATCAGTCTATTCCAAAAAAAGGTCACTGAAGCTGTGTCAGTTAAACACCTACAGCTATTCCACTGGATGCTGTACCTGTTCTGCTCCAGAGAGGAGTGCTGCCCAAAAAAGTGTCAAAATGTGATTATTACTACTGAATGACTGCATGTGGAACAGTTTTTTTTCCTACCTCCTGCTCTAGCTGCTCCAGGCGTTTGCTGGAGATCTTGAGCTCCTCCAGGTTGCGTTGGAGAGTTTGATTCTCAGTCTCCACCTCTTGCAGTTCTGCCTCCAACTGCTGGATCTTCTTGCTGCTGTTCTCTAAAGCCTTCTGCAGACGCTGGTTCTCTGTATCTAGGCCCTGGTAACTCACCTGGGAGAGGAATAGTCAGATTAGGATATTAAAAGCATCCATGAACTAGTTGTGCCGCTCCCTGACGCCACTGTATGCCAGATCCTCTAAATATTCATTGGTTATGATAAATTACAAAAATATAATGTGTCAGATGCGTTTAACTCTACAGCAATTCTTGTGTAATGACTCAAGTTATCTCAGGTAACCTATGCATAACCACCACTGGTGCTGATTAAACACTGTTACTAGCACTAGCCTGCATTCTATTTCTCGAAGAAGTCACTGAAGTACTTGTTGTACAACCAGCAGTCCTGACGTCTTACCTCTAATCTCTCCGTCTTCTTGGATGAGGCCTTGAGCAGTTCCAGGCTGCGCTTCAACTGGCTCCTCTCGCTCTCCAGCTCCCTGTTCTCTGCTTCCAGCTGAACGGCCTTGGCCCCCGCCGACCGGAGGCTCTCGGCCGAGCGCCGAAGCTCCAGGTTCTCCTGCTCTAGCTGGGAGTTCTCCTTTTCCAGAGCCTCCAGCTGGAAGGCCATGTTCTTCAGAGCATCCAGCTTCTTCTTCAGACGACGGCCCTCTGCCTCCAGCTCCGTGTTCTCCTTCTCCAAAGAAGACACCTACAGACACACGGAAGTGACGGTGTTGGTTGTGGTGGTGGTGGTGTGTAATGGCAGACTAAAACTTTGTACTGACTGACATCTGACATCTTAAAATATAGACTAGACAGGAAACAAACCGGACCTTTTCACACGTGATTCCAAGACTGGCGACCTTTTTCTGCAGGCTCTCGTTGTCCCTTTCCAGCTTCTGCATCTGAATCTCCAGCTCCTCTGCTCTCTCACCTTTCTCCTTCATCACCTCAAGTTCCTTACCTGCATAAAAGAGACACACATTCTTTACAAACAACCAAAATGTTGAGCCTGTGAATTTAAAATCAACAAAAAGCAACTCAATGTCTACAAAAGGAAGCCAGAAACTAATGGCAGCTATCAAAATTGTCACTCTTTGAAATCAAAAAGGATAGGTGGAGAAAAATGAATCACAAAAACACGTTACTCACGTAGTTGTTTCCTTTCAAACTCCATCTTATTGAGTTTGGCAGTCGTTTCGCAGATGGACTCGTGGAGAACACGATTCTCCTTCTCCACATCCTTAACCCGGGCCTCAGCACCCACCTGGCAGCGCTGACGCAGAGACGACACTGTCTGGCTCAGATGCTTATTTTCCTGCTCTAGACCCTTCATCTGGAGAACAGACAGAGTTTTAATGACTAAAGTCATATTAAATAGAAATGATTTTGACTGTCTCTCCCACCTGCTGTTTGTGGACTGGGGCTCATGAAAAATCTGTCTGTTGTTCGTGTGTTTCAGATTGGTTTGCTTTGTGACTTCTTATGTAAAAAATCCAGCTTGATGTAATGAGACTGGCTGTGTGAACTGATGCTTATACAAGAAGGAAGCCTGAAGTTCCTGCTTCATGTTTTCATTTAGTCTAATTTAGTCAAATTAGAGGCTTCTTCAAAAAACTCATAACATTCAAAAGACATCAGGAAGGACCCACTAATGACACATAGAAACACAAAAGACACAAAAGCTTACGAGAACTTTACAAAACTGTAGTTTATTTGAATATTACGTTTGCTGGAACAGCACTGCCTTCGTTCCATCTCATTACGTTTACAACGGACTGGAAAGAATTGCCCACAGTAAACAGTGAGAACAGTGTGTTTTCTCAGCCCTCTGTAGCTCATCAAGGCAGGATTTAACAAATCAGATGGTTAAACTAATCATAGGTGTCAGATTTGGGTCTTAGAGCTATTAAGTCCCTGCAGACACACAATGAGCAACTGCATCTGAGTGCCAGAAATCTGTGCAGTCAATAAAACATAGTGGTAGTTCTACTTAATAGTTTTCTGAGCCAAAAGCAAATCAATTGCACAAAGATTGCTCTCAAGAAAACTCAGCCTAGAGTTTAGTAAATTACATGGCTTAGTTGTGTTATTTTCTTGGAGCTTCCTGGACCGGGAATCAATGCTGGTTTTGTGGAGAGAGCGGCGTGTGTGACGCAGTCTCAAAGCTCTGTTTGTCAGAATGTGTTGGTGTATCTGACCATATGCTTGTCCAGTACACAGACTGTAGCTTTAACTATGTTTTAAAGCGCATGAATACTTGATGTGATTACAGTCATTCTCTCAAAAGCTGCTCTGCTGAACTGCGCCAACTTGTTCTGCCATCTCAAACATACTGGGCCTAATCAGTTAACAGAATGAATTCAGCAAAAATGTGACAATTAGGAAAAACAGCTTTTAAAAGCAATTATCACTGAGAAGATTTAATACATCTAGCATGTGTGTGTGTGTGTGTGTGTACCTGTCTCTCAGAGTTTTCTCTGAGTGTTTCAAGAGTCTTCTCGAGTAAAGCTTTCTCCTTCATCAGATCAGTGCTGAGTGACTCGGCGCTGCGAAGAGACTCTCTGTCTGCTGTCAGCTCACTCTGCAGATGCTCAAACTGCACACAAACAAAGTAACATCTTAAAATGTCGCACTTTCTCACCTCTCACCACACTGCTAAGTGCTCAGACCTATACACAGGTGAAACTAAACAACCACTCCACAAGCATATAGTACAATACAGGAGAGCCAGCTCAACGGGCCAAAGCTCGGCTGTTCATCTACATCTAAAGGAGAAGGGACGCTTCTTCGAGGAAAATACCGTCCACATTTTGGATAGAGAGGACAGATGGTTTGAGAGGGGAGTAAAAGAGGTCATCTATGTCCATCTGGAACGTCCATCTTTAAACAGAGGTGGTGGCCTACAACGCCAACTATCTGCCACCTATAACGCAGTCTTGAGATCCTTACCAAGGCGATTTAACCCCCAATCACACCTCGAGCCATGTGACCCCGATGACTCACAACAAGTCACACTTGGGCTCATGTGACCCTAATGGCGCACATGACAACAGGGTGGGTTAATGACTCTCAGGAGCACCTCCAAGAGGTTAAATACTTGGGACTCCCCAACCAGTTTTTAGAACTGAGGAAGCCTTTCGGATGTGAGGTGAAACGTCTTGAAGAAACCTCAAAGAAGACCAGCTGCCTTCAACTGCAGCACTTAAGACCATAACCTAGATGACTGAGAACCTACACAGACATTTTCTTTTCACCTGTATTGTGATACCATTGCTATTATTAGTTACTCTGTGTTTTGGATTCATAAAGAACCTGGTGGAGTTTTTAATCCATGACGGAAACATAATATATCATCTCAGTCTGTTACAACTCTGCAGACGAACACACACAAGTTAATCTATTTCTGTTGGTTGAGTCTACTGGCAGCTGCATTCACATTTTAATGTGTTTTGGCTCTAGACCACAAGACACTCATTTTGGATTTTCTCTTTGTGAGAGAAAAACACAATTTCATGCGTTTTATTCAGAGAGCACAGAGAGAGGCTTATGTTTCTGAAAATAGCTGAGGGACTTCTCTTGGAGAGGGGCGTTCGAGTGTCAAAGACTGGAAAAGAAAAGGCAAGGGGCTGCCTGGATTTACAGCTTTGCTTTCATCCACCCTATCCGCCTTTTTCTATGTGCTCTCCGTCTTTCTCTTTTTTATTTCTCACTGCCACTGTGTGAAAAGGTCTAAAGCCAAGTGTTAGGATGATATATTGTGTAGGAGCGCTGGTCCAATATGCTAATCTTGGTGGTGATGCTAATAAGGGGCAGAAAATGGAACTGCAAAGTGTCTCACAGACAGACACAGTACACTTCACTTCACAGATCTATCTATAGTACAAATGAATACTGATACATCTTTATTTAACTGTCACAGAAACCTAGGTTTTGGCTTTTGTGTTATTATATGTACAGTGCTACAGGCATGTTGTAGCCTACAGATGAAAACTGTCCAATCTATCTATCCACATAACTTTCTTTATTATCCTATTATTCAGTTTGCAGCTTTGCAAATTGCTAGATGTATTTCTTATGATGCACTTATTTTACAGGTAATCTGTAGGCTGTACACTTAAAACTGAGCGATGACTAATTCATAGGTAATCAAAATAATTGAAATATTAAAATAATAAATATATCAAGTTGTCTCATTATGACATTTGTATCATCTTCAGTGAGTACCAGCTGCATTTTTCAAGAAGCATTCACATAAATTACAAAGAGCAAGGATAGAGCCCTGAGGTATCCCTCAGAGGAAGGTGATGGAAGGTGATGGAAATAATCGTTTTGCATTGTGACAAAATGATGACATACTCAATTCTTTCCCAACCAAAGAAAAATACTTAAACACATAGTTAATTACTTACTTTCTGGTTCAGTCTCTGGTTTTCTTGGGTGAGTTTAGCCAGTTTTGCCACAGTGTCCTGACTGGCTGCTCCTCTGAGCTCCTCCACAGTCTTCAGTAGGGTCTGGTTGTCTTTCTCCAGCTTCAACAGACGGCTGGAGGTCAGCTCATTCACCTCCTCACCCAGAGACTTCTGAGGAGCTGAGGTAATGACAACAAGAAAACAAGGTTCACTACAAAGTCACTATACAAAAAAAGTTAATATCACTGGGATTACAGTAAATCCATCAAAAATTAAATTAATACAAAGCCCTATGGTCCTACTTTACAGGTCTTAAAGCTTTTAAAGTGCCATTTTAACAAACAACCCCCCACCCCCACCCCCACCCCCACCCCACACACAAAGTCTTTATCCAGATCCCTGGCTAGTTAAACCTCTTAACAGCTTTTATAATCCAAACGCACAGATTATCCTCCAGGAGCCACTGAATATTAATTACAGGTTTTAACCAAGTGGAAAGAAACCCCAGTGGAGGCTGGCAAATGTACAAGGCCAGAGGGGATGACGCCAGGGGCAAGAGCCAATGACCAAAGCCTGGTCTGTTGGCCTTCGAAAGCCTTCAGCCTGGTCAACTCAGGTGACTGTAAACTGCATCGTATTTTAGCTCAAAATCCCATTCTTTATCATCCTCTTTGTGCACCAGTTTTTAGGTTACTCTTGCTGCCAGTCAGCATACTTTCAGTCAGCTCTGGTGTCTTGGCTAGTTGCTCCAGCTCCCAGCCCAGGTGCAGAGACTCATCCATGCTCTGTTTCTGGGCCATTTCAAGCACAAGGTTCTCTTCCAACAGCTCCTCCATACGCTTACGGTCCAAGTCCCGCTCCTGGAGATAACAGAGAGATTGGGTGTGTTGAGATAAAAAAAAATGCTGAACACACACCTGCTGAAATGACTGTACTTGTTCCTTTATTCTTTTTTTTTTCCACATCTACTACTAATCCTGATTTGAACCTCAGGCTCTCTACCTCGACTTCTCATCACTTTATGTACACTCCAATCTACATCTATCAACTGAATAATGAATCTAGGAATGATCCAAAAATCAATCTAAAATTGATGCTGGAATACTGATCAATAAATCCATCGCCTCACCATTTCCAGGTCATGGATCTTGGATTTGAGCTGCAGATTCTCTTTCTCCAGGAGGTGCAGTTTGTCAGACCGGGTCCTGCTCGCATCCAGCTGTTCCTCCAGCATGGTCTTAGTCTCCAGCAGGACTTGATTGTCCTCCTTCAGCTCCTACAGAAATCACCACATTGCATTCTGTTCACAAGATCCAGTTTGAACTAATATCATTAAGATTTGTTTATGTTTCAAGTAATAGCTAGTTCCTGTTATGCTCCAGTATCCCAAGCATGTGCTTTTACAAACACTGTGTTCTTGGCTGGACATAACGCTCTGTGCGTGCAGTTGTGTACCTCGACTCTGGCCTTGTAAAACTCAATGTCGTGAAGTCTCTCCTTGTATCGGCTCAGCTCGCTCTCCAGTTTGTCGACACGGATCGCTTTCTCTCTGAGTGCGTCCAGCTCGTCACGGTAGGCCCGAGCTGACCGGGCATCTGACAACAGCTGGTAGCTCTGCAGGGGTTGACAGCAAATATAGAGCATGAATATGTGGAAATGTGTTTAAGTATTTGAAAAGACATTCACTTGTATTCTTTTTTTTTTTTACAAGTTAGTGCACTGACTCGGTAATCTTGTAGCCTAAGTGTTGTCTTTGTTACACTAACAGATGATGAAAAGAACAAACTGTCCACACTTTAAATTATCACACATTCACATGCCAGCACGCACACACACACACAGACACACACACAAACACACATGCACACTGTCCTCCATGCCCTGAACTCATCCACCTTGTTTACAGCATCCAGCCTGTTAGCCAGGCAGTCAGCCTGCCGCCCACTCCAAATCAAAAAGCCATGTGAGGCTGTTGCTAGACTAAAGATAGCTCTAATAGCCCCTAATGAGCTAAGTCACTAGCTAGCTGATTAAAGCCTGGCAGCGTTGCAGAAACAAAGTACTTAGAAAGAGAAGGGAGGAGCAGGTGGAGGGAACGGGGAGTTATACGAATGTTTGTGCACTGTGTGTATGTAGGTGTGCCAAGGTTGCCGTGACTTGTGGCATTACCTCCTGCTGAAGTCTCTTGAGCTCCACCTCCATGTTCTCAAGCTCCTGTCTGGTGTCCAAAAGCTGCTCACTCTTCTCCTCTCTGAAATGAAAGAAATGAGAGGATGAGTAGTTAAACATCGGGACAATGGAAAAGGTCAGAGGATGAAACCTAGAAAGAGAAAGGACAGAGGAATGCCAGGAGGAAGAGAAAGACAGGTTTTTATGTAGCCAAGAAAGTAAGAAAATTCAATTTTTCTGCCTGACAGTACACTTAGCATGAAGCCATACACCAAACATCATGTGCTAGGTTTTTTTTTTTTTAAAGTGTGCATGCTTGGGTATGTATCAACAAGCACATTGCTTTAGGGCTATTTCCATTTCAAGGCTCGCAGCTAAATCATTTAATGGTGGCAACTTATTGACACAGAATAGTTGCATTTTATTGAATTTGCACAAACAGCTTCACCATCTTCACTTTACTCTCAGTATTCAGCAGAAGCTGTTTCAGTAACCTGGCAGTTCTTACATTGTTTGGGTTGGTTCAGTAAATTATTACTATCATGCAAGAGGTGGTGGCAAGGCAAACTGTGTAGGTTTTAGCATAATTTTCAACAAAGTTACATAGTCAACCTGAGGAGAGAACTGAATGCTCAGCTAAAAATATTTAAAGCAATCATACTTAAGTATTTGGAGGTTATATATAGACTCTATATTCAAGTGATTGGTTACAGGTACCATTTTCATTATAGTTTCAAGAGTTTTGGGGAAAAAAGCCTCTTAATTTAAAAACAACTGTAACCATGGACACACAGCAGAGGCAACATCCCATGAAGCACAACAGGCTTTTGTTGGCAAGTTAGAAAAGTCAGCAACACGCAAGTTGATTTCAAGACATCAGTAAACCCACAAACCCAGTTTCTTAAGTAAAAATAGCCTATTGTGTCTGGTGTGTTAGAGCAGAAGTGGTCGGAACACAACGTCTTTCATGCGTCTTGCCCTGACCTCGGCTACGAATAAACAACTTCTTTCTGCTGGACATCACAGTCAGCACAACATGTACACTGGCAAGGAACAACATATAGTATCCTGTGACTAATTCAGGGATGAACAAACCTCATCTTCCTTTATTCTGGAGTAACCACCACAACAGATAAGATTAGAGCAGGAGAAGAGACAGTTTTAGTTTCTGGTTGTGCAAGTGCTACACAAAACAAAATTAAATTACTCCTTCTCTCACCCTCAAACAACAGGGTCTTGCTATCTACTTTCTAACACTCTCCTGTATCATCTAGTTAAATGGCAATGAAATAGGGCGGCCTGACGTGTTGTCTGTGTGAATTTTTGTGTGTGTGTGTGTGTGTGTGTGTGCAAATTCTCCTCTCTCCTACCATAACTGGAGAACATGTCACACTGCTTTGAAGGAAAACAACTGCATTCCTGAGATGCTGTTCTGTGAGTGTGTGTGTGTGTGTGTGAGAAACCGCTCCACTGAACATCTGATGGCCTATTTGATTACAGCTCTCTGGAGTCTCAGGGTGCATCTCAATAAGGAAAAGGCATCCGTCTTTTTTGTCCTCTCATTTATCTCCTCCCTCCTCCCGCAGCTAACGTTATTTGGGAAGCTGACGTCGATTCAGGCAGGATGTTTCTTCAGCCATTTCAGTTTTTGTTTCATCAGTTAACCCCCCTCCACCTCCTGCAGCCTCTCCCTGTCCCCCACGACCCCCCCACCCCTTCCCCAAATCACAAACACCTGTCAAGTCTAGCATGGCAGATTAGCTTTGGGCTCATATTAAGGATTCAGCTGGCTCTGCCGCTTATGTTAATGGTTTAACACCCAGACAGACACAAACACGTGTATGCTATATTTATAAAGCAAAGGAATAAAGGCAACCTTTATTCCTCGTCTGATGCATGTCAAGCTGCTATCCCCCTTACTAATCTGTAATTCTATCCATAACCCTAAATCTTGGCTCCTACCTCAAGAATAGATCTTTCTAAAAACCAACAAAAGGCCCTTTCTTAATGCTTCCACAGATGATGCAGCACTGAAATATGAAGCTATAACAGATTGTGTCAGAGACTATTAAACATCACCTCAGCAGCATACTACTACAACTATAGTATCACCTAGAAGTGGCTCACCTATGTCACCTATGTATCAAATGCACCACATGCACACTCACATATACTGTACATATATACACAGCTTGGTGCTAAACATGACCACACATGAAAAAAATCAATCTTACTGAATCTCAATGTCCACTCCTCCTCCAATTACAAATAATGTATTCAGTTAATGAGTCCTGCAAGGACACTTGAGACTTGTTGAACAAGGATTACAACAGCAGACTAGTTAGTCTAGAAGAAAATGTGCACATTAAGTTTGGTCGTCTCCCATTCCAGAAAAACAAAACATCCCTATTTTTCAGCTCACTGAGTTAGTTAGAATTTGTAGTAGTTAATAATCTACTTTTCTGGCATTCAAGGTGGCCGGCTGGTTGACTTTATGTGAGTAACAGTAAATGGATAATGGTTTTCCATCGCCACATTTTTGTTTCCTATCAGTCTACTTGTTGTTGAAAGGATATAACACTTGAAAATATGTGTCTGTTTACATCAACTAGCTGGGTTACTGTTTTGTAGTAACTAAGGTCACATTTCAAATCCAAAGAACTCAACTAAAACATTTATTTTCTATCTGGATGTTTCTAAGTTGTCTAAATTCTACAATAATAACTGACTGTCTAACTGAAAAAGAACAGGTACAATACATCTATATTTAAAGCTAATGAGGGACTTTTGGAGGAAGATAAATGGAAACAGTACAAAATAAATGTTTGACCTGGGAATCAGGTAAAGACTCACTGTGGAATAACAGACCTAAATACTACTGTAAATGTGTTTTTGTAGCTATAAACTCAATGTGTGTTTGAGCTGGAACAGGAGGAAGAAAAGCAGCCAAGCTGCAGTAGCTTTAACAGACACATTAACAAACAGACCACTGTGGGAACACTGAACCATACCCCCCGGCTCTGACCTGGTCTCCTTCAGATATACACAAGACAACACAGTAGACATTCACATCCACATTTTAATGCAGAGACAATTTCTTCACTCCTCTTTTGCCCCAGAAAAGAAACCACAATCATGTGATCGGACTGTATCGGCATGGACAGACTTTTTGTCCCTTGTCCAGCCCATCACATGACAACAATGCCATAGTAACTAACAAACAAAACAACTCACTGCCTTGTTGTCCACTGTTTTGTGGCCCTATTTAGGTCTACTGAAGAAATCTTCATAATGTAGGTCAAGGAAGTGTAAGGGAGATGTCTGCAGTGATGAATGTTAGACTTTTTCAGCACAAGAACCCCAATGAATGACTTCAGGCTCACTCAAGGAGAGATGCTTTTCACTCTTTTCATGTGACTGAGCAGAGAGTGACCTGAACTCCATTCTGAATTACAACCACTTGTTAAAAAACCATAATTCAAGCTTTCAGCTAGCTCTCACACAGACCCATTGTCCATCTGACAAAGGGGAGAGAACAAAATCTTCTGCAAATTACAGGGACTAAATGATACACCTAAATACGTCCTTAATCTTTTTCCAAATCATTATGGTCCACTGCTAAAGTTACCATATGGATGACTCGTTTTAATACATTTTCAACTATTACAATGGGTTATTCTTAAATTCTATTTTTTGTTTTTCTTTATCTGAGCAGCTCTAACAAAACTCCAATGTAACATTAGGTAGCTGTATTTATTTTCATGCTGCAAAGTTAATAATTTGGACTTCTGGTCTGGAAATTAAAGCCACTCAAGCATGCAAATGATTCCCCTAAAGAAGGAACTACAGGTTATCTGACCTAACAAAGACCATTA
The DNA here is from genome assembly GCA_033238685.1 of Lates japonicus. Classification (NCBI taxonomy): domain Eukaryota; kingdom Metazoa; phylum Chordata; class Actinopteri; family Centropomidae; genus Lates; species Lates japonicus. Next base: position 828,314 of record BRZM01000093.1, read on the forward strand.
TTGAAATCTAATCCAAGATGACTTTCAGTGGTGACTTAATCTTGAAAATGCTGTGTAGGAGAAGGATAGAGTATGAAGTATAAAACACTTAAATTCACATTCTTTCAACTAAACAATTTCAATCAGAGCCTTCAATATCAGCAACGACCTCATGACGCCAGCCAGTTTGTTAAATTATTTGTTATGTTTGGGGAACACTGAAATGCTTCTGCTTGAAATGAAAAGAAGAAATGACAGTAGGTCGTCCTTTCCTTCTAACTTATCTGTGTAGACCATTAAACCTTTGTTTAGCGAGGGACTATAGCACTTTAAAAAGGAAACTCTATTATTCATGAACAGAAGTTAAAAGGCCTTTTCAAGGTTTGTGAGAGGCCGTTTACTCGTGTGTGTGTGTGTGTGTGTTTGTGAGGGGCAGTGTGACATCACAGCTGGCAAGTCTCATCTAAGTAATGGAGAAGCAGGGAGGAAATGGACTGCTGGTCTCCATGATTCTTTTTTAGGCGTCATGTTTGAGGCCTGAATACAGTCATTAAACCTCACAATAACTGCAGAGTACAGATTTATAGTAAACTCTCTTCAAGACCATAATGAAAATATAAGCTTAGTCTTAGCTCTAAAACAATGTTTAAATTTTCTTCTTTGGATAAATATTCAATTTCTAGAAATAATAAACGGTGTTCCCACAACACAAAATGATGACAGAAGCCTTGATTCCTGTTGATGTGTGATCTATTGTATGAAGTACACGTAATGACCTTGATGACCTTACATCACTATCTTCAAGAAGTTACGATAACGATTAGGGTTCAGATCAAACATGCAACAGTAAGAGAAGCTGCAATAGTAACAAAATGGGAACTTCAGTAGCAAACAAGATTAGGAGTGATAGCTGCTGTCTCATTCCAGCTTATGACCTCTTTGGATGTTGTGCTTGAACTTGCTTAGTCAAAACTACTGAATTGAACTGATTGAATCTGGTTTGTTTACGGTTCCTGTTTCTTCTGATTTTCTGTCCCCAATTTAAGGAATTACTTCTCTTGCTGATAATGTGCTGTGGCACTCACAGTTCTTGTCGCAGGCGTCTGATCTTAGCCTTGGCATCAGCCAGCTCCACGGAGAGATGTTGGCGGCTTTCGGTCCTTCTCATGCTGGGGGAGTCGCCGGGAGACTGTGTTGGACAGGGAGCCAGTGGAGACAACTGCACACAGTCTCTCTCCTGGGTTAACTCCACTATAGTCTGGATGAAAGGAGAAGAAAAAAGAGAGCAGGAAGTGAGATTTCTAGCTGGAAAGATCAAGCGCAAGGCCAGATTTAGGAATAAATGCTGTAAAAAACACTTTAAAATATCTTTATTCTGTATTTAGGAGACTCTGTAACTAACTGGTCGCTACTTTCTACAGCAGCAGTTAAAGGTAAGATACTTGGACCAGAGCAGACTGTGATTCAGCAATGGGACTAAAATGGACTTCAAAACAAAGAGGAGAGTAGATAAATAGATCCAACAAAAGCACCCCCAAACCAAAATTAGACTGCAGGCACTAGGGCAAAAAGTACATCCACAGTCCCACACACAGCCTATTTTAATCTAGTGCCCGTGACAGGAAATAGGATTTTAATTGAGAGCGGCTGGACTACACAGTGATAATCTGGAGGCTATTAGAACCCCTAACACACACACACACACACACACACACACACACACACACACACACACACACACACACAAAGATCTGCTATATCAGTCGTTGGCATCTGCACCCTATGGGTTGGAAACTCATTTAATGACGCATATACTCTACGTGAAACACACACACACACACCCTACATGTATGAGACAGTTAACAGTTTCAACCCTTCCTTCCTGAGGCTGCTCTCTTGTGGTAATGGCAAAAAAGGGAAAAGTTTCCACATAATGCTCCGAAACACAGCCCATCATTTTCATTAGTAAAAGTCTGTTTGGAGAAGATGTAACACACATCCACAAATGCACATCTGCACTCGACAATGTCCCACCAACACAAGAAAAGGAGTAACAAAAAACCACACAAAATCTACCACCTACCTTTGCTCTGCCCTGTTAACTGTATTTTTGGTTATAAAAGTAATTTTTAATAAAGCACCAATGTATATTGTCATTACCTCCAGCTGTATGTCCCTTTCATCCACCAGGCGTTTGAGGTGGAAAGCCAGGTTTCTGGAGAGGCTGTCCAGATCTTCAGGTGGCATTTCTCCACTTTCCAACCACTGCAGGTCCACTACATTCTCCTGGTTATGAGTCACCTAAAATCACCACCATAGTATCATTTAGAAAACTTTGTCACTGGTGGAAAACAAAAGATTGCTGTTTAGAGATTCATAACACTTTGCATTCATGACACCCTGTCAGGCTTGCACATTTTACAAAAAATTGACTTTTAACACTCCCACTGCCAGACAGTGATCCATTCATCAGCCCATCCCACTATAACCACACATCAGATAACGGAGCCAAAAGAGGTCTACCAAGGTCTAAGAAGTTAAATATCTTAATTCTTTCCAGTTGTGTTTACTAAGGAGGAGAAATACCTCTTGAATGTGGGATGCTATGGCAGCTTTGCTGTCAAAGTCCAGAGTCTGGATACGCTCAATGTACTCTTCCTTTTTCTCGCACTGTAAACGGGGGGGGGGGGCACACAGAAAAAGCAAGGAAGACTGTGGTTATATTACATATATGAATGTTCAGCAAAGAGGAGAAGAGAGAAGAGAAGAGAGAAGCGTTAGGTAGGTTGGGGTCAAGTTGAGGTTAGTAGATCAACAGTGCAGACATAAAGCAGAAGTTGATCTGATACACAGGTCTTCAGGAAGGCAGTAGCTGTATTCTGGAAAGAAGTTTAGTCTTCAAATGCATGTTTATCTTCTGGATCAGACAAAGATCATTTTCCTCTCTTGCTGGCAGAAGATGAGATGAGAACAAGACTGTTCACTCAAGATTTTAGCCCTCTCTTTTTCACTGTGCACTAATTCTTATTCAGTAACAATGCAGCTGTGCTTAATACAGGTTTGAAGTTGACACAACAGTATGTCAGAGTTACTCCCATGAATGCAACTATGGTGCATTTTTGCTAAAACAATAGAGCTGGTGAAAGGTCAGTGCTCTTGGTTGACATGCAGTGAGTAAGAGCTGAATAGGGGCTTTGTCATAAGACAGGAAAAGGTCTGCTCTGCCATTCATTACACACCATTAGCTGTATGATAGAGTTAGAGTTAAATCATTTTATCAATGGAAACAAGTGACAGTAATCACATTGAACTAAATAGAGACTTTTTTCAAAATTAGATTTCTGGCTTTGGAATTAAATTGCTACAAGATGACCAATGAAAGTAATAAAAATTTGACTGCCATCTTCTTGCTTTGTTCCTGCTCCTTGAAACGTGAATTACATATACACGTGTGTTTGTGTTTAAATGGACTAAACTGTGCTCTTACCTGAACAGCACAGCCTAGTAGTAGCAGCAACAGTTTCTTCATCTCCTCCAGACCTTGCTCTAAAAAACACACGCAAAAATACAGTGTTATGAATAGACCTAAACCACTTTAAACATGTCTGAATTAAACACCACAAACAACAGACAATTTGTTATCAATGCAATTCTGTCTCGTTCCTGTTATGTCTTGTCTGATGTTTTGTTCAATCGACTCAACTTTAGTGGCTTAAGAAGAAATAAAAACACACAGAGGTTGACAAATACATTACATGCAATACATAGATAATTTTTTGCCTCAAGCACCTCATTACAAAACAGAGAGCTGGTGATTGATGGAGGGTGATAAATGATAGATTATATATTATTTCTGACATTTTACAGTTATAAAATTATCTAGATCACAGCCAATGTTTTTCAAAGGCAGATGGGGTCTTACTCATCTACTTACTCTGGCACATGTTTACATTTGTTTTCCCATAAAATAAATCTAAATATCTAGTAGGACATAGTGGAGGGGGTGAGCATTAGCCTCATTTTATGGCAGAAAAAAAAAATCTCTGTCTATCCCACATTTACTTCCAATTAGCTACATTCTTAGGTTGTTACAATTTCCCCCTTATAAAACCCACTCCTCTAGTTACAGTGCCACAGTGTTTTCCACAGTGAAGTGGGCTGGCAGGATGAACTTCCAGTTCTCTTCCACATGTCAGGACATATTGACAGAAACTGCTGAAACCCACAAACAGCTGCTAGCATGCTCAACAGGCCTGAGCTCATCTGTGGGATTTGGGGCTGAACAACAAGTAAACCAGGTGGTGTATGTGTGTGTTACTCACTGACTAAGTGGTATGGTATATGCAAGTTGGGTGCATCTGTGTCTATGTCTGTGTGCGCTCCCTGTTTGGAGCAGGGTGTGTGTGTGTGACTTTGATAAGCCAGCTCATCATGTGGTCCAGGGGGTAGTGAGTGCTAACACTGTCCGGCTCTACTAGTAATAAATCCAGATTAGTGACAGCATGTTTTCTGTGGAGGGTGGTCTGTTTGCCTCTCAGTTTAATGGGCCAATCATCACAGCAGGAACAGCTAAATAGCAGGCATACAGAAAGACAATTTTAATCTATGTCTTAACCATTTGTGGGTCTTTCCAAATTATTAAAAGGGGAAATCACTTGAGATGAATGAAAACACTTCTTCTCTCATCACAAATTATAGAGTAATCTTCCAAAAACCATGCTGGAGAAAGGAGTTTGGTTTTCTGTATAAAGCACTAGTTTAAAGAGTGACAAACAGACAGCCCAGTAATCCCTATGGGAGGGCTCGGTATGCCAAAACAGAGTGTGTCCCATTGTCAAGATCTATCCATCAGTTTTACAGAATCTCACACACAATCAAACCAATCGCCATTCTCTCATTCCTCTTGAATCAATACAGATACACAAGTCGGTGTGTTATTGAGCAACCGAGACCTCCCTGTGGTCATCATGTGGCAGGTTAAACCCTCACCCTTAAAGATGAACATCAAGGTTATTTTCATCACAGTTAATAATTCTTTTTTCTACCTAATTTCTTTGGATTTTGTCAGTCCTGTATGTTTTTCTAATTGACTTTTAGTCTGACAGTATAGATGAACTGAACTGAACTGGTCTGAAAGTCCAAGCCAGGGTGAGTACTAGTTGTTGGGTGAGTTTTAAAAACCTGTTGCTACATTACTTTCTATAGACTCTATAAACTTTGTTCATACTGCACTTTTGGGCAGGGCCCAATCAATGATGTCAGGCAGGATAATTTGCCTTACAGTTGCTGTAGAGCTGGAAACTTGAAGCTTTACAGCAATATTTTCCTCTGTACATGATTTCACTATTTATTTACTTATTAAGACTACCAGCTAATGTTTGGGTATTTTTGTCACAACACAGAAATTCAGTTGTAATTGCATTTATTCTGTACTACAGCCAAGGAACCATGGAATTTGTTTTTGTAGCTCTTACAGTCATGTGGTTGACCAGCTAAACAAATGTAAAGAAAATTTGTTTTATAAGCTCAGAACATCTGGATGTGAACTGGACTGCAAGAAAAGGAAGTTTAAACTTCTCTCTCAAACTCTCTCTTCATTATTTACACTACTACTTTTGTCACCTTTTGTGTGTACACTCTTTGAATGCCTCCCAGGAGGAGCCGGTCTAAAAGTGGGTGCCATTATGCCTATATTATAACTGCTATCATGTCTTGAAACATCTATGGCAGCAGCCTTTTCACCCTGCCTTCAAGTGAGGCTGCTCTGACACTTTTGCCTTCCACTGTGGTCAGATGACATGTTACACAAACTAGGCCTTTTCAGGCACACCCAGACCTTAATGATGTCCACTCCTGCAGCAACTTTTACTAACACGCTAAAACAACTGCACCTGCAGAGTTTTGGCTATATTTGTGTTTACTGGGACACTGCTGGAAAAGCTCAAATAGAGACTTAAGTTTCTTGTGCGTTATCCAACCATTTTTGAAAAACTTACTTACTAAAATTCATTGTTAAGAATATACTTTAATTCAAAGTAATCACTTATATGAAATATTTTGTCAATAAAGAAGAACTTCAGTTATCTGCTGTGATGGTGTTCAATCAATCAAGTGGATAGAGTGAATATTGTGTCAATATTAGAGAAAGATACAACATGTCTGAATTCATCACCAGCACCTGCATTCATGATATATAAAAACATATAAAGAGAATATGAGCAAATTTGGGCCTAGAAGGGTGACAGGCTGATAAAATGTAATTCTCACAGCTGCGGGGCTTAACAGTACTCTATTAGAGCCACAGGAACCTATTCTAGTCAGGGAAGGGATTTAGCTCAGCAAATCTACTGGAGCAATGGAGGAATAAGATAAGGCACCTCATAGGATAAATAATTTATACAGCTAGAGAGGGAGAACAAGAGGGAGAAATGGTACGGGGGAGAGATGAAAGGAAGAGAGACAAAAGCGGGGAAGCACCACAGAGCAACACAAACACAAGGGAAGAATAGAGAAATAGAGAAACCAAGAGAGAAAGAAGGAGAGCAAGAGGAAGGCAAAGAGGCAAGGTTGAAAATAGACAAAAGAAATCTCCCTCAAGCAGCAGCAGCAGCAGCAGCAAGGAGGCTTCAAGGAGGTGCTACCCATCTCTCTCCTAGCCTCTTCTTTTCTCTATCCCTCTCTTCCTTTCCTTTTATACACACTCACTTCATCAATCCATTTATTCTCTACAACATACATCCACCCATCCTTCCTTCCTTCCCTCGGCATTGTTACAAATCATCTGCACCTAGTGAGTGTTTGCATTCACTCATCTAGGCTTCCTTTTTTACCTCCTATCCTCCCTCCCTGCTTTATGCTCTTAGCAGGAAACCAGAGGTCAGAGGGACAGTGACTAACCCTTCTTCCTGCACTGCCATTGTTAATCTGTCTGTGAGGATGTTGAGTGAACACGAAGGAAAATAAAATGTGTGTTTGCGTGCATTTGCAATCCATTGCTTGAAATCTATCGTCTGCCATGATGAATAGAGTCACTCAGGCCCCAATGACTTGCATGTCAGTGATAAAACCAACACAAGCAATCTGATATTGCTTTGACAGCATGCCAGAGTGTATTCAACCACCTCAATAGAGCAGGGGACAGAGATGGCTGAACATTATTTTCAGATTATTTTAGGCCATTTGTGTTTTATAAGACAAGATACAGTGTCAAGTGACATAAAAGACAGACAGCCTGAAGCTGAGGTCAGAGTTATAAACAGCAATGCACAAAACCCAGTCTGACTAAGGACCACACAAGGACCACTGAACTGAACTGAAGGTAACAAGAAATTATAAAATAATGAAAGATAATTGGCATTTTCTCCAGTTTGTCTCCACTGCTTCAGTTTCACATCTTTCAAAGCTAACTTGGCAGCTACATCCTAGTCATACACGCACAAACATTTCTGTCTTTTCTATTGTTTCATATGGAGACACTGGACTGTATAAACACACCAAACATTCGCCTACACATACAGACCACTGTTTAAGTTTTCAAGCAAAAATAGCAGGCCTGACTTTTTTTAAACTACTCCTTTACATACACATGTATGTATATTATACACAGTATATAAATGTGTCCACCCACACACATGCACACACCTGTCAAGCCCCTCCGTTTATGCTTTCTGTCAGCTGTCAGTGAACAACAGTTGTCTTTCCTGTTGTTGCTACTGTTGCAAGAATTTCTGCTCATGAAGACCTGCTTTCATCTAAAGCTGTGTTTTGTCTTCCATATGCCATATTTATTTATTCATAAAATCTATATTTATGAAAGATAAATAAGTAAGGACTGCATCTGGGATTTTTAAGTGATAAGCTGTCAGCCAATACATCAGGAATCAGTTTTGTGGTGGAGGGGAACACTGATGGTCACAAACAACTTTTGTTTTTTTTTTAAAGAAAATCAGACCAGATCACTGCAGAAAATTCACAGGCTTTAATACAGACTAAACAAAGGGGGTACTGTGTGTGTTTGTGTGCCTGTGTGTGCGCTGACATGTGCATGCAAGCATAGTCACTAAACACTATTTGCATGCACAAGTAAGTGTGTGCCTGCGCATCTCACAGTGCGTGTGTATACAAGGCAGACCAGGGTAAATCACAGCCTTGGGGGGGTGTAGTACTACAGTGCATTCCCACTGTTCAGTGTTGTGAAGGCACCCCTCCCCCATCCACCGACTAAACACACATGCATGCGCTCACACACACGCAGAGTCCTCCCCTGCCCCCTAATGAAACCTCTTGGCTTACATATTGTAACCTTCGCGGCAAGCTGGGCAGGAGCCGGACTCAGGCAGCCGTACAGGTCGGCTGACTCCGCTGACTGATTATCCTGACAGGCTAAGGACAAGACGAAAAACCTAAGAATGCGAATCTAATAACGCTTGCTCTAGTCACACTGCAGGCACCCTCAAATCTGTCAGATGCGACTGAATTCATGGCCAATCAGCTGACCCCGTGTGTAAGGCTGTAGATATGGAAGATTTTCATGGCGCTGTGCGCACAGTAGAACTTCAGAAATCTACTGCTGTGAAACTGGCTATCACAGACTCAAACAGTAGATATTATGTTTGCGAGTTCTGTTACTGAAACAATTTCTCTTGGCTTCACAATGACTAGACTGGATTATTATGGGAAGCAGCACAGGGAAAATGCCAAAAGAAAGTTGTTTAATAGTTATGATGTGTGTTGCCAATAGTTGTGATCACTAATAGCTGCAGAGATGAATAACTACAATACTTTTTTGCTGCAATAAACTGAAAATTAAGAGAACGTGTGGCTTTGTCTTAAAATGATGAAAATTTGTTTTTACTGTTACTTTGGCAGAGCAGCAGATTTTTTTTTTTTTTAATCCCTGCGGTAAATCAACAACCAAGTTATCCTTGCATGAAACAGAAACACAGTCAAACACACTGATACACTCACTGCAATGTGCACTCGCTGCAGACCCCTTTGTTTGTCTAACCCCTGCATCATACCAGGTAACTATTATTATATAAAGTAAAAAAAGTAACTATGTTGCTGAAAAGTATTAAGCTTATATGCAACTGAGCTGTGGTGAAGAAAGTAGGCAAAGACGGCCCGACTGGGAAGGTGAGCGAACTCCTTTTGAGGGTACAGATATCTTTCAACAAGCTCCGCCAGCTGCGCCTGGAAACAATTCACTTTGAAGAGCTAATGATTACATTCGCAGAGACGTACATAAAGCAGCAACGCAAACCTTTGGGTGGACACTGATCTGCAAAAGTAAAACAACCAATCCAAAGTAGTTAAAGTGGTTTTAGTAGAAGTTTTGTGGTGGGGCCACTAACTGATCTGTGTGGGCTGAGAATCAAGCATTTAGTTATCACACTGTGTCCCTGTCCATCCTGTACCATGATCTCAAATGATGGCCTGCGTCTAGTAATCTTATCTGCTCAGTGGCTTTATCATGGTCACACTGAAATACTGAGTAGCACTCGCAAGTACACAGGTCAAGCTGCTCAAAAATGTTTCATTAAAAACACCTAACACTGCACCACTGTTCCTAGGCCACTCAGACAAGGGTGGCTGGGATCACAAGGTCAAAGCTTTGCTGCAAAACCGTTAAACTAGATTTGAATTTAACACTTCAGGTTGTAGAAGTCCACAGACTTGCTGCAATGTCACCACGGTGAGCATGAGGATTTGCATAATACAACTCTTACCAAGACAAGAGTGACAAAGGAATGAATAACTTGGTTTTGTCCTTTAAACCAACCTTTTACTTTCAGTTTCCCATCACCTGAACAAAAAAAATAATCAGCATTTTCCCCATTAATTCTGCCATTATATCCATTTTTTTAACAGCATGGGTTATGAATGACAGCTAAATAGACAGCTAATTACTGAGCACATGGGGAAACAAAGACAAATAGTCGTTGGAAAATGAAATGTACAGCCAGAGATAAAGTCACTTGAAACATCAAAAACAGTGGATGATTAAAAAAGGTCTATTGTTGCTTTCTACTGAAATGACAAAAGCACTGCAAAATTATAAGTCTGTGATCTTGCTGTCCTTGTGATCCAACTAGTTGTTTTGGAGGCATGACTTTTTTTGTTGTTTTTTTTTTTGTTTAGAAGCCATGAGCACAGCTCTGGTCAAAGTATCAGCCATGTTGTGGTTGTATTTATTTATTTTTTTAGTACATTAACACTTACCAGACAGAGGGTTCCGGCCCAGTACCAGAACATTTGGTAAAGGCATCATGACCAGTTGCTGGAGATTCTCCTGTCACACAAAGGATAAAAAAGGAAGTGGTCAGAAGGAGAGAGCATGCAAATATTCAGTATTTAAAAAGAATTATTATTATCAGAAAATGAAAAAAACACAATTTACATGATTCTAACTAAGCCCAAATAACTTCAACTACTGACAGAGTTTTTAAGAGTTTGTGTGTGTTTGGTCAACATGTCAATGGAAGATTCAAGTATGATTTACATGTGACTGTTGAAATAACTGTAATACCATTAGTGTAAGTCCAAACTGTTGGCAATAAGAACTCATTAAGAAAAGATCTCAGGATTTCACATGTCTGTTTTACCCAGGAGAGCAGACGTTTTCCGTCTGAGAGAGCATTAGAGTAAGAGGACAACACTTTAACCACAATCCTCAGGGCTCTGATATTAGACCGTAATATCATCTCCAATCAAAGACAGTGATAGTGAATGGCAGGCCTGAGGTATAGGTTTCAACAGTGATATAGTCTGGGCAAGGTATAAACTTCAAAAGATTATCAAGACAGCCAAGGGACACCAATATTAACAGTATCAATCTTCTACAGTGGACAAGAGAGATGGTCTCATGTGCACTGGTGATGTCAATGTGTGTGTGTGTGTGTGTGTGTGTGTGTGTGTGTGTGTGGGTGGGTGGGTGGGTGTGTGTGAGATGATGCAAGTGACAGTGGTATTTATGTGGGTTAAATTGCTGGTGTGGGTTATGCCGCAGGGCCCCTTCCATTCACATGTCAATCATGAAAACCAAAATGAAACCATGAGCTGCAACTCACAACAACCCATGCAGACACAATGTACATGTGCACACACTAATACACAGACACACAGAGGGTAAGGATGGGCAAGACTTAACTGCTGTTGATGTTTTGGATTAAATCAAATCAATTTAAATCATGAGCGCTGCAGTAGAACACAAACAAGCTATGAGTAACAACAAATTACTTAACATTCATATCTTTACATATTTATATTGCCAAATGTTTGCCCTAGCTATAATGCCAAGTGCATTCACTTAAAAAAGGTTCATGATACCCATTTTGTCTGTCAATGCATTGTAAATTGTACATGCAGGCTTTGACTCAACAGCCTGCCAAAATATTTTTATAGTCCTAACCTTTAGAGCAGTATAAACCAAATCCAAACCACAAAAAGGAAAGCTGGTTGCTTAAAACAAAAAGGACATGAAGTTCAGCTAACTTGAATATTTAATATCTACCTGATGGCAAAGAACAGTCTGAACTCATCTGACCCGACAGTTCAACTACGCCATGCAGGTTACTGCTGAAGTCATGAAAAAGAGGCTTATATAAGTAAGGGGTTTTAGAAACAACCCCACCCCCGTAACCATCTGCCCTATACATATTGCATTACCTCAGCATAGAGGTAACAGGGGGCAGGAAATCTGACATCACTGGGTGTTTATGATTGGTTAAAATATAGAGCCACATATATGTTGCTTTCATGAATTCTCAAAATAATCAAGATAACCAAGAGCTGATTAATTCATAACTGTACTCCTAACATACCATCTACACATTTCTACTCTACCTCAAAATCACATTGTAGAAACACATGTGCTGAAGGAATAGGGAAAAAAAGAAATCTGCTACTTGCCACTGCTAAGGCTAAGAGGGAGCACACCGTACTTACTAGGATATTCTTTACATGTTATAGACTAATCTACAAGCGACATATCTCTCTCACTAATGTGTAGAAAGACACAGAGACGCTCTTGTCTGAGATTTAGCACCTAAGTTTGAATGAATGAGTCTCTAAAAGCCAGGTGATTAACCCTTAACATGATAAGAACCACATAGTCAGTATTATGATATTCACATATATACATGGGGTTAGTGCTGAGCAAAGTCAAACTATATAAAGATCTGAGATTCCGTGGTGAATTGTAACACAGTTCATTACAGAGCATCGATAAATCACTTTAATATGTTTGAAAATGTTTTCTGAGAGCATGTTTCCTATTTCCTAAGCTTCAGCTTTAATAAAATGTCAAATTATCATTCTTTCTCTCACAATGTTCTTCAACACCATAGTTCAGTTCCTCTTATATCTCATATACCTGCCTCTGTAAACAATGTGCTTGTCCTTATTTCTACATGTCAGGGCCAATTTATTCAGTAGAGCTGCAAACACAACTTCAGCTATATCCGCCTTATCAGAGTTTGCAGCAGAGGCGACTCTGGTGCCTGCGGTTGTCTAAGCCTTTGTTGGCTGTTTGATTTGATGCACAGACAGAAAACCAGTGGTTTACAGAGGAAGGTGTGGAGAATGGGGTGACAGATGGACAGTGCTTCACCCACACCTGGTTTCAAGCTGATAATAGCACAGCCTGAGAGACAGACAATGAGCTGCAATAAGATGTATCACACTATAAAAAGTGTTTTTCTTAAATTTGTCCCCACCTGTGTTTAATGATGGTGGGTCATTTGACTAAATGTCTTCAAGGGAACCAGACCAGAATTATGACAAAAAGATCTATGCTTTAACCTCCACACACACACACACATACACACACACAGCGAGGGGCATCTATGACCTGAGGTGAAGGTCAAAGTTTGGGTTGCAGTGATGGTCAGTCATGGTTATTATGTTAGGGAGTGTGGTTGCCATGGTTTCCTGTCAGTGGTGATAAGAGCACTGACCTCAATTGCCCTGTCCGTCTATCTTTCTGTCTAGACTTGTTTAAGGGACATGCAGGCAAAGAGGTTATGGTACATTATGATGCCATCCTTGAAAAAATAAGCCCAGCCATGTCCAAACATGTCGACAGAAAATTTATGAGGCAGTTATCTTTATCGGCCTTTAAGCACTGCGACAAATAATATCATAAATACCATCAAACTGTTGTATAAATGCAATCAACAAATAAGGTGATGGCAACAGCAACACTGACAATGATGATATATTGTGATCGTAATAACAATGATGACTAATATCAGGCAGTTCCAGTCTGAAATGACCAAACAGCCATAATGTCTGAGACAGATTGACTCAACAAGCGTCAGACAGAATAATCAGCATAGCTCAGACGGCCACAGTTGGTGTCTCACAGAGAGGCATTTGGTGCGCCTGACAGCCAATTCACCATGCAAGAACTCATGACAGCCACTTTGGGCAAAATCAACCAAGGCTTTAAAGGGCAAATCTGCATCATCAAAGAAATCTATGAAGCCTAGAGTCAGCCTATCTGAAAGCTTTAGGACATTCTGGGACATCTCCCGAGCTGCGTCTCCAGTGTTCAGAGGGAAACAAATCAGTCTGATTCCTTTGCTGTTTTATGCAATACCACAGGCTCAGGCTGTGGCTTGGGAAACGGCTGGCTTGTTAAGTCTTGATGTAACAACTTGTATTTATGCTGCTGTGGACAGTTAAACACAGACTCAAGTTCGTGACATACTGGGCCTTTTTGAGGACAACACCAGCAGAACAGCGTTGTTCTCGTGCTAACTGTGCCTTTAGCTTTCTAGAAATGATGAGTCACCACAGAGAAGAGAACTCCTACTGGATTTCTGGTTTGGCAACAACACACACACTTTTCTCAGTCTCCCCTCAACCACCTGTCCCACCTCTGACCACTGCTCCCCATCAACTCACACTCACACCTGTCCCCTTCAATGGCAGCATGTGTTTGCTGTGCAAGCACAACATTTCAGGCTGTCACTTTTCATACCACCCAAACATACAGTACAGCCATTATAGGTTCACAAGGCTGGGATTTAAGTATTTAGCTTTTAAAGAAAACAAGGGCAAAATTTACAATAAAGCTTAGCTTGAGAGTTCTGGCACGCTTGTTCCACTCCCAAAATGATTCACTTCAACTGATTTCCCCTCTTCTCAGTTAAAGAGCTTGCAATGGGGTGATCTGTACAGTGCATAGTCATGAGCGTAGTTTAACACTATGCCTATTCAGAACCACTTTTCCTTCCTTTCCTTCCCTTCTCAAGGGTCCCCTGAACTGCTCTTGTTAGTCAGTGTTTCTCTGATCTTCCCTGGTGTTAGCTTGGAGTTCATGAGCTTCTGATGCATTATTCTATACCTGACTTTATAACAGTTAATAGACAGATTGTAGCTCTACAGGACTAATGCTTGTTAAATGTTTAGAGTAGCAACACCACTGTGTCCTTCCTGCAGAGTCTAGCACAGTCACAGCTTTATCTCTCACAGCTTTATTAAATCACTGCTTACAAACTAAGGCACAAGTCCAACCAACTTTATTGGCATGTTGATAAAATTAGAAAATGCATGAGCTCCCAATACAGCACCTTAAATACAGTATACTGCTAGTCAAATGCACTGTATTTTTTAGGGATGTGGGTAAGAACATGCTTTGAGGATTAGCTGCAGGCTAATAACAGAGCTAAACTACAGTAGCCTAATATGCCTCTTGGATTAACTGGTGAAGGCTTAGCTCTCATACATAAAACATGATGGACACTGCAGGGGAGAGACCAGCCACCACACTGAGCATGTCATGGCAATGTGCTGCAAACACTGAGAGGCGTGCATGTGTGCACACATGCTAACGCAGCTTGCAAACAGAAAGCTCTCGCTGCCTCGCCGTAGCTGCGGCGGCAGAAAACGTCCTTGGCTCGGTCACTGTGTCACTCTTCAATATTCACTATCTAATCATTACACATGGGGAATGTGGAATAGTCAGTCATTTAAATTTTCAAAAAAGCCAATATTCACACAGAGAGGGAGCGTGTGATGGGGCAGGAAAAAAATCATTGGGAGGATGGAGAAAAATAGAGGGGGGAAAGGAAAGAATGCGAGAAACAGAGAGAGAGATGCAGCTTTGATCCCATCACTTCTCACTCCAGGCACGCAGGGCTGAGCTGCCTCCTCCTCTCTTCCTCCTCTTCTCAACATCTTTCCTTCACTCCCCCACCCCATCCCCCTATCCTGACACTATATTGCTGTATTATTGATTCCAGCAGGACTCGCAGCCCCTCAACACTGGCTCCTCTTCCATCCCACTGAGACACTTAGACAGACGAGCCGTCAGTTAAAGGGGAGCACAATGGAATTTCCTCACTCAGTATATTTTGTCTGTATGCATACAATGTGCAAAAAGATGTTCCTTTGTGTATATGTGAAGCAGAAAAATTAAATCTTCAAGTCAGCTCTGCAGGTCTGTGAAGAAGACTGATCTGCGTCATCCTCCCTCTGCTGCTCATATACTACTAAGGAAAAGATGCACTAGAGCATATTTTAAAGAGAAAATTATAAGGCAGGTATGACTCTGAGCTCTGCATCCTACTCTATTGTCTTATGATAAATGTGGGCTGACAATAGAGATAATATTCTTCTGATTGAGACAGTAGCCTGGTAGACAACCCTTACACACACACACACACAGTTGTGAATGCAATACACGGCAAGGGCCATGTTAAGATAAATAGTGCATGTGCTCATAGAGTAGGTAAGCATGAGGCTGTATTAAAGTGGTGTCAGTGGGTCTGTCTCACAGGAGCCCTGCCTGTTAAACTAGCCCTTCCCAACACACACACACACACACACACACACACACACACACACACACACACACCTTGCTACAACTCCTTTCCATCTATCCGCCCAAGCACAAGTTCCGCTACCAGCACAGCTTTAACAGGGGACTAATTGTACTGCTGCTGTGTGTGTGTGTGTGTGTGTGTGTGTGTGAGTGTGTGAGTGTGTGTCTCTTCGTGCGTGTACGTACAAATGCTGCCTGAACCCTGAAAGCCTGAATCACACCCATTCTGCAGACATGGAGTGTTACCATAGAAACGAGGAGATGGGTTTATTCTCCCAGTGCTAGTGAGTCTGACACGCATAGTACAGTACATGTTCAAACCCACATGCACACACACACATACATAAGCCCTCTCCTGGGTATGGCACTGCGGACTTCTCTCCTGCTGAAAAACTGCAGAGATTACGAACTTGAAAAGGTTATTACCACCAACAAGGGGAAAGAGCATGCTTCCTCTTTCTCTCACATTGAACACACACAGGCACACCCACAAACACAGAAACCACTTAACACCAGGTCTCACTACATCCCCATGATGTGAATCAATGCAAATAAAGCTTTTCCTGCTGTTCAACGCAGCAATAGACCCATAAGAACACAACAGCTTATTGGATGGATGACTAAATGCTTTCCTCTGATACACTTTTTTTCCTCTTCCTCAGACTCAGGAACAAGTATCTTAACAGGGAAAAAACATTGATTGTTTACAGACGAAAGCTGAACACAAGCAGATAAATTAGGGTTAAATTAGCATGGTAACTCAAAAATGTTTAAAAGGCAAAGACCACTTAGGATTTCTTTTAATCTAGAGTCCCTAATCATTTGCACAGAAAAGATTTTTTTTTTTTAAGTTCCCTTAATGATAATGTTAAATCAGTATTGTTAGTGGAATACTGAGAGGCTGAACAAATTTGGTCTTTTTTTTTCTCTCTTTTTTTTTTTTTACTTAGACAATTTTTTTTTTTTTTTTTTTTGTTAAAGCTTTTAACTAAAAAAAATATTCATGGATGATTATTACTCTGCAAGTTGTTTTACAAATCACATAATTCCAAGCCAGTGTGCTTGGTGAAGTATTAATTAATTAGATTTGACCTGAAAAACAAAATCAACAGTTGCTCCTGGCTCAACAGTAAACACCACTGCTGTTCTTTTCAGTCGGGGTCTACTGTTGGCCAGATGGACAGATCATCTATTACATGAGGAGGAGGAGAGAACAAGCCATTAGTACCCCGTTTCTTTTGTTCTCTGTTGTTATCTATCAGCTATAGTGCTTTTTACAACAGAGCCCCCGAGGCTGAACGAATAGACGGGTTGATCCTGCTGCTCGTCTCAAAGGTGGAGGCAGGTGGGTTGGGGAGGTCTGACCCCTCAGCCCCCTTCCTATCACCCCAGGGCTCTGCTTCACACTGGCTGCAAAAGTTCACACAAGCACACACACAAGTCATTCTATGCAATTTACAACTTTGCAATTAGGCTTCACTCAAATGAAGCTTGATTGTTTCTTTAACTCTAATCTACTGTTTTCAATTCAGTTTAATTAGCTAAGTACACCAAACATGCAAAGCAGCTGCGAAAATTGTTTTCTGCAGTTATGGTTTAGTTTGGTTTTTTTCTAGAACACCAACAATAAAATGAGGTCATTTTAATAAAGGGGGCTCATGTCATTGTAGGAGTGTCAATGGACCTCCTTGTTTTCCAAATTTTGCATTATAAATGTGTGATTGCTGAATGAATACAGTATAAACAAATTCAAATAACCTCAAAATTTGAATCTTAAAGCTCGATTTTATTTTTTCTATCGCAGAGCGATGACTGCAGCAGACACAGCCCACATGCTCCAGTTCAGTGATGGAAAAGAAGAACCCAGCCTCCAGCTTCCCCTTAATACAGCAGCTCTGCTAGCACCTAAAAATAGCTCTCTTTTAACATATGGGAACCTACTCTACATCATAACTGCCACAAATTCCCCTTCACATGTACTCTCACACACACACAAAGTAAGTTCTTGCAGGCATGTACGCACACTTACAGGCATACTGTGTTATTTTGGTAAGCCAATGTTCAGTTCCCAATCAAGGCTGTGATTATGTGATGTGACTGGTGAGTGGTTCTGGGTGTAAACGGGAACACCACTCGACATGAAGGTCTTGAAAGCTCAAAAACAGTGGGGATGTTTGTGTACAAATATGTCTCAGAATAAGTGAGTGTTTGCTGCGAGCGGTTAATTCCAGTGCTGGCAGCAATGAATGACACGTCGATGACATTTACTAGAATACCTCCCTTGTTGCTTAAGATCAGAAAAGCTACAACGTTTGATGTGTTCAGAATGAATCATATCAATGACAGGAATATGAAAGCAGAAAAAATTGCCACACAGGAAGCCATATTTACTGTAACTTTGATATTAACAAATTTCACTGTACTGTCAAGTATTTGATTAGGGATATTAGTAGTGTCTTGTAATAGTCATTAAGTGATTCTGCATTTTTCTCATCTTGCAGTCATAGCATTTACAGCTGTTCCAAACCAAGCACATGTTTTTAGGAACGGGACACAAAAAACAAAGCTCCAAGTTTATTTTATGGCTTGAGCCAGACAGATCAATCTAATTCACCTCTGGATTGAATTTTATTCCCTCATTCACCTCCATTAGGAGGCATCTGGCTCCCTGCTGCCTAGGTGATTTGTTTAAAAACCTGGCTAGTTAGCTAGCTGCTGCAACATCATCAACAGGGCATTCAGACTAACTAGCATGTGAGTCTGCATGACAACACACAAATTTAGCCTGCAGCTATAAGCACATGCCCTAATAAACTGATTTGCTCATGACTGATGCTGAAAGGGGCAGAAAGACAGGGAGTTGAAGGGGAATTCCAGACTCATAACAGAAGACAGATATAAATATATTTGTATACTGTACTTTGCCCATGTTCTAGTTGAAGATAATAAAAATAACTGCTGGCTTGAGGCAAAAGCTGTAATAACAGGGATTACAAATTATTCTCCCCCTTCATGTTGAAGTCAAAAACAAAAACAACCATCGAAAGCTACACTATGTTTCAGCACATTGTGTGTGCATGAGTGCATGTGAGTAAGGGTGAGAGTCTATACTGTATGTGTGTCTGTGTTTCAGCTTCGCTCTGGCCCAGTAACAGAGCATCTTTGTGAGGCTTTAGGTCAACAAGAAAAAAAAAGCCAGCTTCTTATGCCACAAATCAGGCAACGCTCAAGTATGCTGAATTCTGGAGGTCTTTGTCACCTTAAAAAATGTTAAACTGGGAAGAACATTTGCAGAAAATTTGTATAACACATTAAATACATTAGTATAATTTGTGGTATTTTAGATAGCAAGTGAGGAAAAAATGTATTAATGTTGGTAATTAAACAAGTGTGTTCTTTCAGCCTGACAGAAAAGGCAAGGGAGTCATGTCATCTTAAAGTAGTCATGCTTCAGTCTTAATGCTAGCAGAGACTCGAATCCCTAATTCTCATTAAATAGATACTGTAGTAAGAGAGAGGGTAAAATCATGTGCTGAAATGTTCAAAAAAATGTTTTTTTCCTCAAAGGACTGTGTAACTTCCTTTCTTTCACTGTGCCCAGGGGAATCAAAAATATTCTCATGCTGGTCATTGAAAAACATAGCCTACAGATGATAATAAAACAGCTAAAGAAAGTCTGGTAACCTATCCTACATTACCTATTCTCAGAGCTCTACCAAAGAACCTTTGGGGCCAGGCCCGCTCGGCATGAATGGTGGCCTCTGTTACCCTTAAAAACAGTCAAAACAGAGCTCCCAGCCTTTACGCCACACCCCAAACCAAAGCAGTGGCAACGAGAGGACAGGGCTGCTTTTATTTCCAAAGTAACATCTAAAGCTTTTTTAAAAGCAGAGAAAGAGAAGAATGTTACTCTTAACTGCACACCAATGCAAATTACCCTGCAATAAAACAAACTCACATTGAATATCATCCTCTGGCGCTTACAGATTTTTATCAAACCGTCTTAACGAAAGCCATTTTCTTCTTTGAAGAAAAAAAGGATATTACTGCTCCCAACAGTTTGAATGAGTAGTTTTGACGTTGAATGGCACCAGATGTTCTCCGAGTCTCATTTTCATAAACCTGGATAAAGGGATTCACTTAGCGAGCTTTGAGAAAAGCCAGAAAAAGCACAAAGAATTTAGTTCAGCTGGCTGTGGCTCTATATTACACCCCCCTTAAGAATGCCAGACCAAGGCCACTAAATTAAAAAGAGGCCCAGCATATATTTGGACTGACCACCAGAGAAATGAAACCTTCCTTGGACTCTGCTGTACAGAAATGACAGAGTAACCGGAAAAGTTAATATCCCACTCTGAAAAGCAGAAATGTGATAATCACATAATGACATTACACAAAATATTTCACTACATTTATCATGTCTGCTTCTATGTAACATTAAAAATCCACAGTACATTCATTCGGATGAGCATACACAGGTTTACAGCTGTTCAGCCTTGATCTGTTCGCCATATCCAGAAATCAAAGCCTGAGGCCTGTCTAGACATTGACCAACTCCTACACAATCTACTGCACTAGAGCAGTAACACAGACTTTGAACACAGACACACACACAAACATGCACACTGGCACACACTCCTTATATGCAAGTTGAGCCCAAGAGAGCTCATGCTATGAAATGAAAACCATTATTATTGAATTTCTTGTCTTGCACCAATTCACTTTTTACAACTTCTGCACCAAGTCGATCTCTGCGTGTTTCTCATGTGGAAAATGTACGTACACATACACACACACACACACAGAGCTAGGATTACATCTCATACAGAAGCGAAGGGACAGGGAGGGAGAGTGGAAAAGGAGTCACAGTAAGGGATGGGGGAGGAGAGGGACAAAGTCTCTGGAAAGCTCCTTGACTGTGTTGCCTATGAAGGTTTAAAAAGGTTAATGAATTAGTTTTCTCTTGACACCAGAAGATCGTTTTGGCGAGTCGGCAAGGGCACCAATTCAATAAAGCATTCCCCCTCCTTTTTCCTCCCAGACACTCAGAATGAAATATAGTGCTTTTATAGAGAAGACAACATATCTATGGGTACCAGTGCATGGGTTACTGCAATGCCTTCAGTAACATACTGTATTTCCTTTACACATATGAATTTAGCTCATGTTGATACATTACTTTTAGGTTTTTAGAACATTTTTTTATGTTAACATACAGTGATATCCATACCTAGAGTGGTTTCTAACCAATTCCGATCTGAGATTACTGGGGAAATGTAAAAGAGTCTTAAGTGAGATCAATTTATTGAATCACAGGAAGCAACCAACCATAAAAGGCTTCCACTCAGTCCAAGTCCTCTTTGTGCTGAGTAGAACACTAAATTAAAAAACCTGCTAAATCCATTAGACCTGACTGGTTCTGTCTTCATCCATATGGCTCTGGAAATGTGAAACCGGTAAGTGACAAACCAACTACGGGAAAAAGAGACCACCACAAATGCATATATCAAAGCCAGTTTTACTCTTCATTACCCCAATAAGAACTAACTCCTATAAACTTCAGAGCAGAAACTGGGCATGGGTAGGTGCAGTGTGACTCGTAAGGAACTGCTGCACAGTTTGTGTTGTTGTGGCTCTGTATTTCAACACAACTGATTTGTATTCAAATTGCAACAGAGGCTGAAAAGCTGCCATACTGGGTACGCCACCACCCTCCAGTTTGTCAACACCACAGCTGGGAAAAAACAGCCCACAGCTTCTCAAACTATTCAACAAATATGGATATGTTGACACCTCAGATTAAAGCTGACAGTCAGCACTTTAATCTTGAAGTCATTGTTAGATTTCAAATCCACTGAGCTGGAGTACAGACCCAAAATAACAAAAGATGTGTCACTGTTCAATTACTCATTGGCTGCATTGTATATGTGTGAGTAGAAGGCTGTATGCATGCATTAGAGAACAAACATTAATGCATTTCTGCTTCATAGCCTTTTGTTTTTGTCTGTCTCTGGCCTACTGACCAAATGATAACCAACTGATAGGCTTCAAACACACTTGCACTAGCCCTTACGAATTATTGAATTGTGTATTTTAGCCTACCTGTGATCATTACTAATCTGAGCCAAGTAACTCTGATTAGATACAAATTATCCATCCTGTTGACACTTTAAGTGGTTCTTATTTTACTACTGTAATTATTGCAGCTGGTAATCAACTAAAAGTCTCTATCACCTGTAAATCAAAAAGAGTGGGAGATTAAAGAAAAATGCATGATGGAACTGAGATAATTTAAAGTACAGACACTCGAGGGGGTCTGAACCAAACAAGCAAAGTCTACTCATGATTTTTTTTTTTTTCCATCATCCAACCCTAAATTCTTTGATATGAAGAAATGATAGCCCCATGTAATCAAAAACCACATCACAGGACAATGTGGCTTTTGTCTAAAATACAATCTAAAATGTTCACTTAAATGGTTAAGTCCATCTCATCACCAGCTCAACCAACCACTGATTTTCAGTGGTTGGTTGAGCCCTTAAAAGGCCATCAAGGGGGCAGACAGACACACAGCAAGGACAGAAGGGATTTTAACCTGTAGGTGGTCTCCGTCAGGCAGAGCCTGCAGACAGAAGGGGCTGAACAATAGTGTGACCAGGAGGTCAACAGAGCGATGCAGGGACAAACAGAGAAGATTAACGAAACACCATATACGAACAAGAGATCGTTGGCTTATGTTGTCCTCCTAACAACTCAGATTACCCAACAGAATGGGTTAAATGCCCCCAAAACAAATAAATGATGTAATTCTTGCCCTGCATTTAGATCCCAGAAACAACATCCAAAAAATGTAACCATCATAAATATGCTGGACGATATCCTGGACGTTAAAAGATACAGGGTGTGTCTTGTAGTTAATCAAGTCACCCAGAAGCCCCCAGTAAGGTCCTTAACCCTTCCTGTCATCTCATCATCCACCCACTCTGCTGGTCACTTCTTAACTCTAGCAGCCATTGACCCAACCGCTCACTCTAAGACAGATAATTCTGCTAGCCGTTTGACGTGGCCTAGTGGAGGCTTAGAACGCCAAAGCCTGCACAATAGCTTGATTGTTTAACTAAGATGACCCGGGAGTGATTAACAGGATGTTTAGAACTAAGGCAAACCAGATCTAACAAATCAATTAACCAACCACTGACACTCTTCACTCGACTTTAGACATGAAAACAGCAGATTTATAAAAAATAACAACCTTAAGAACTGTTTACTCTTATTCTAACACTATCAAGTTACAGAGAAAATGTAATTAGATCTGACTAAAAGCCACAGTCGGCTTTGCAATTCATTGTTACACCATTTGTTATTTCTTTATTTGGATGCTACCATTTACATGACAAGTAAGTGCCTTTACACAGTCCTTGCACAGCCACAGCCCCTGAGGATATGGGTCACAGTCCTAAGTCTTAAGTGTGGGAAATCTGTGTCTCTGCCGGAGCGACTGCGTGGCCACGATAACATTCCTGAACTCACTGCACTGTCGCAACAGCATGCTGGGTCACGCTCAATTCCTGGTTATCACAAAGACAGACGAGACTGTGCGGCGATGCAGAGAATTATATTCTCTCTGGATTGTTTCAATTTGCTGAATTCACAGGTTTCAGAATCAACATAGCAGTTACACACAACACAGAACTGGCACTGTACATTTAAGTACTGTATGACAGCAGATTGTAAGAGGAAACATTTAAAGCCAAAGAACGGCAAAACTGCAGCATTACTTGTCATGATTCCTGATTTGTGTTGAAATCACATTACTGTGTAGAATATGATCAGAAACAACCACTTATTGTTAATGTTGACACCTTGACACAAAATGCCCTGACAATAAGGATAAGTGATATGATATCATGTAATAATGTCATGATAACACACTGTCTGAGTCATTAGTTAGTTTTAGAGAAACTGGGACCACATGCTATTAAACCAAACCAGGCTTTGGTTTAGCTATTTTCCAAGGACTCACAGGGGTCACTTAGACGGTTCAGGATCACAGGCCATGTTCAGACCAAATATATTGTACTTAGATACATCAAGAATGTGCATAGATCTGGTACTGCTATCCCCTTTCACTTTAGATATCATCTGTGAGAAACTGTGAGCACTGCTAAGTGAGAAAAATGACAAATGAAGCCTACAGATAGAGATAGAATACAGATCAGGATTACATTGACCTTTTAGCATTTAGTCTTGGGTACAGGTTGCAAACCCTTATCTGAGCTGTTTCACTCTGGCAAATTAACCCTGTAGAGTGCTTTATATGCATACTGCAACGCTGACCAAGTGTCCAAGAGATGGTCAAGGATGAGTGTGTGCAAATACAGTACAAGTACAAATATTTTCCTGACTAATCATGCGTCAATTCCCACCAGTATTTAACAGCTTTCCACTTGTGACCAGATCGCCAAACATGCACTGAAGTGCTGCGTGAGAGAAGTGTGAGGCTCACTTGATGATATCTTGTTATCAAAGAGCCCCTCTTTCATCACCTCTCCATCTTTTACTCCCCCCACACTTCCTCCTCCACTTTCTCTTTCGCCCATTAGATTAAAAGGAAGTCTCAATCGTTTCCTTTTGGTCCAAGTAATGATTAACTGTGGTGAGAATGCAAACTGACATGTTCAGGGCCTGATGAGCTGATATTGTGCTAAGCAGTAAACACAGCCCGAACGTGAGATAAGACTTCACTACATGTGACTTGGTGTACTTCTGTCATATCCATGTCTCTCTGACTAGAGCTTCCAAGTCTGTCTTGTTGGCAGCAAGTAATGATGGAGCTGCATTTTGTAGTTTTGGTCTCTGCCTAGTACATGTGCGACAAACGGAATCCAAAATAAGGCTGATACATATATCAACACCATCATCCAAGCGGGAAATGGTGCTTGATGATTTCGGAGATAAAAACAGAAAAGTAAATGAAGCAAAATGAAATAAAATAAATACCAGACATGCATCAGCGTAAGCAGGAGATGCAGAACCACATCAGTGGCTTTTTGTGTTTCACATTCCTGCTGTGTCTGTATATCACTGGACCTTCACCAACATCTGGATGGGGGTGATTATACCACATCACATGCAGTGATCTAACACATACACACACATCTGCAAATATATCTCTGTTAATGCTGCCAAGTCTTTATGTGGCATGTGCTTGTGTGAACACATTCAATTCTGTGTGTGCTAGTGAAAGCTGTATTGTCCGACCGTAGTTTTTCCCACTGTAACCTAGAAGGTAAGAACCCCTCATGTGAATGCAGACCATCCCAGCTCAGACATAAGGGAACATGGGAGTACAGCTTTATTTAGAGCTTAGCTTAAGTCAAACCACCGATCGATTATTCATCAGCAGTTTCCATATCAGTACATGAGATTAGATAACTGCAAAAGTATCTCTCAACCTTACCTTCCAACATGGACTGTCGAACAACAACTTCTGATCAAGCAAGAGGAACAAGTATCTGACTTTGCATTTGTTCAGCTGAAATCAATCTTACCTGATAGTAGAGCTTTAATCTGCCTGATGAGAATAGAGGTTCTGGATGTTCTTGGTGCAGTCATTATTTTCTTGTTGGTCCTCACTGTGGCCTTACTGCGGTTCTGTGGGAAAAATGGCAAGAGGTATTTACTTAATCTCCTGTTGTATGAAGATAAGTGTCAGCTGAAGATGAGGACATACATTTTAAAGTTTATGTTTCTAAGTAAGTGTCACTGGTTTTAGTTTGGCCTGTGTTGCTCTATTGGTCTGGAACAAGTGTGTTTGACTAAAAACAGTGCCCAACACAGTGACAATGGAGCCTTGTTTAGAAATGGGTCCAGTGTAACCATGTCAAAGGAGCCACAGACACATTGAAGGCAGAGCCAAATAAAAAAATACCTTGTCTGGTGGCAGCATTCCTAGCAGTTGTCTGTGAGCAACACATTATTAGGCTACATTTTCACTGATCTTGTTTGAAACCTAAATTCTACAATATCTTCTGTACAAGAAGGTTTCCACTAGTATGTTGAAGGAATAAACAGTCAGCTGGGCTCCAAAATCAGGTCAATAGTTTTTCTCTTTAACTGTGATCTCAATTTCTTCTCATTTGTCTGAATCAATGTCTTCAAAACGTGAACATCATGCTGAACTGGCGTCAACATGTTTGAACTGAATGATTCTCTTTTTATTTGTTCTCTGGCAAAATATGTTTAATTTTATATCTTTAAAGGTGGCACTGGAATATAAAGCTCATTTCAAGTCAAACATCGCTTCTTGTCTTCTGATAAGGTTATTAGTGTAATTAACTAATGCAGATGCCTAAATTTGTATCCTGTCCTCTCTCTGAAACTTGACATGTCAACTATCATCCAGTTATATGCATATTACCAGCAACACCATTATCAGCTAATTACTTTTCCATGTTTTAACTCTAAAGTTGAGTGCCAGTGTTCTAACTGCCATGAACAGCATGAAGTATTGATTAAACATTTCAAATGGTATTTTTGCATATGAGACAAAAGGCTAAACGAACTGTACTATGAACACTGGCCTTAATGTGATATTTACCGATCCCATGAGAATTTCCTCTTTCTAGACTGTCCACTTTACAGAACAGAGGTGGTGACAAAGCAGCAACCCTAGAGCTGATATGGTTTCACCGTCACAAGTGACACTTTGCTGACTCTGGCTTTGCTGCCCAGGTCTCCTATGCTCAATGAACTCTTTTTCATACAATACAGTAGCTATTGTGGGCTTCAAACACATCAAAATACATCCAAAACACAATGTTGAATTCATAGTAAATGAAATACAGCACAACTGACATAACTGCCAATTGTATTTACACAGACATTAACAACCTCACTTACTGCTCTAAAATCATTGACCTTTGAAACAACCTAGGCAGCATGTTTTGACAATTTCATCTACTATACTGAAGTACAAATGGTACAATCGCACCACCTTACCTCTTAATTAATTCATGATGTACATTTTGCCTTGTGATTGTCTGGGAAAAGCAACACTACTCATGTGCTTGAGACTTTAAGACCTTGCGTCAACACTGTTGAGAGAAGCTCTCTTTCAGATACGCCAGACTTCAAAGCATACATCCCGTAACCTATATATGAGGTCAACATGCCTAATTAGAGGTCTCTTGACTGCTTATGAATCGCCATGCTTGCGATATATCATGGTGTGTAGCACATGTGTAGTCATGCATGTATATGCATGTCTGTGTCTCCGGAAGTAGCACAACCATATCTGTGTCTGCACAGTTCAATATGAAATACCACAGGCAGTATATCAAAAATGTTTTCAATGCCTTCTTTGCTCTGTTTGAGAGGGTCCAGGTGGTTGTTTCTTCCTCAAGGACATTCAGCTTAGTGATTCTTGTGGTCACAGGGGACTTCTGGTTGAATAGCATCTTCTAATCAGTATGCTATTGCTGCTGCCCTGTTTGTACTGAGACCAATGAAACATACATCTATCTAAATCTTGACTTCCTAGAGACTATGCCCAGGAATATATATATTTATCCCATGACAAAAACCGTGTTGTTAGAATTTGCTGGAATACTGCTTTATTATGGAAATCAGAATTTTAAAAATACAATAGATATATATTTACTAAAGGAATAAAGGCAAATTTCAGATTTCTTAAGTCAACTGGCTGCAGTGTGGATGTGTTAGTTAGTCTTTTCATAGCCTCCCGGCATAATACACACACACATGTCCTTTTTGCAATCATCAAAGGACACTGGGTTCTTTTTAATAGTGAGTCTAAATGAACAGTCATGTGACATCTATCTCCCCCTCCACACACACACTCAGCCCCTTTCGGGGTTCTTAGTAGGGGTCTATTTAACCGTACCACGCTAGGAAACATAATCCTGTCTGAGGCGGAGGAGGGGCTGATGGTGAATAAGGTGTGTGTGTGTGTGTGTGTGTATAAAGAAAAGACTGAAGAGAGAAAAAACAACAGGAAAAAAGTTTATTCATTCCATACCATCAGTCAATAAGAACATGGCAGCCACAACACTATTTGTAACAACACTACACAATTTGCCCCCCCTTTCTATGGCTCCGTCTCTGATGCCACACATAGGAGCACGAGACAGGATAACCCCCCCTGTGGATGAGCAGGAGAATTAATACAGGGACTTAAAACGGTAACAGGGGTCAAAAATCCCTCTTATTGCCTCGCTCCCTGTTCCTGCTGATACAGTAAACCTAAGACTTTAAATAGACAAATAGATTAGGGATAGACAGGCAGAAAGCCAACTTAACAGCCAGCAAGGCAGACAACTAGTCAGAAAGTCAGCCAGACGGCCAGTCAATAAGCCGGTGCTGTTGATAAACTTTGTATATGTAGACCTGGGTACTGGAGCTCTCTCATCTCCTGGCACGATTGGCTGGGTAGGTTAGGGTGTGAGTGTTTAACCTATATGACGGGCTACATTACAGTCCCCAGCATGACGGCCAAGCACATACATGCTGCTCCTCTACCTCTCTCACACACACACACACACACACACACACAAGCATGCTAAATGCACACAAAGAGAAAATGAAAGGCTACATTTGGCCACGTGCTGGGGATAGAAACATGAGCTGTACTGTCCAAACACAATGAGGGAGAGTGTGTTTGTGACTCTGTGTCTAATACACACACACACACACACACACACACACACACACCGACCGACAACACAGTGAAATCTCAGGAGGATTCCCCCCAGCCATGCTAATGTTAACAGCTCAGTCCAGGATAAGTCTGTGAGTGTGTTTCTGTAACATCCACCCAACAAATTAGAACAGGCTGACACCAACATGAGCAGTCACCCTCACCATGCAAACTAGAAATAAAGTGTCAAAATGTTTCACTCAGTAGTACATAGTCAGTTAAACCATTTATATACTAGCCATGATATAATAAAAAAAAAATGTACATACATTTTCTTGATGTGTTTCCTATTGCCTGAAGGCCAACAAAAGAAACAAGAGTAGGAAAATGGTTAACATATGACTGAATTTATAGGTTTTGTGTTGAATCGTGCAGGACACCTTATTGCCAAAATGGCCACGTAAATACATCACTCTGTTGCCATTTAGCAAGCGTCTGCTAAAAACAAGGACTAAAGCGATCTCGTGCATAGATGTCAAAGGTCTCAAGGTAATCTGGCTCTGTGAATCACATTAGTACTCAGGTACCGCTCAAGTTGGTTTGAATGTTTTGTAGATACAATAATTGGAACTCTACGCCAGTCTGTTATAATCCGTCTTGTTATACTGAAATTGCATGTTAACTTACACTAACTGCCTTTCAAATGGAAGCTTGTAAAATTCATGTTTCAAACAGGCAAACTAACTCAATCTGAGTAGTATGAAATTAATGACTACAACATCATATTACGAGATATAATTTGTCCTTCAGCTTCCAAATTTGTGTAGGTAAACACATTTTCTCCTCCTTGGAAATGTGTACATTCATATCATTTTTTAACACTAACTTGTATTAAAAAATAACATCGGTATCACAGTAATATTTTGATTTAGCCATCATTCAAACCTCAGTGAATGCATCCATTTCTCACCCCCACCTTTTCTCAAAGGGGAACTGTAGTAAACAAGAAGAATCTGACCATTGTTGGTATGTGGTTCATCACCCATTTCTTTGTCTTAGCTTTCATGGACTCATTTCTCTCCTGTCTTTGTCTGTTTCCACTAGACCTCTTTTGTTCTCTCCTTGCCACTACTATCCATAGGGACTGCTAAACTCACTCCTGTTGAGTTAGATGCATTACTTTATGATTTCGGCTTGCTGAATCGCAGGATTCATTGTCTAGGAAATATAACTTATAATAGACCCTGAGTAAAATAAAGCATTACAATTTAGGTCGGTATGTCAACATGGTCATGCCATACCTTCTCAGCGCAACAGAGTTTCTTTTAAGAGAAAAGAAATATTGCACTTGTTAGCTGATTAGTTAATTCTCAGGTTAAACTTCAGTTAATGAAACTCAACACTTCCTGCAGATGTTTCACAGCCACCGTCTTCCAGGAACAGAAGGGATTATGTCCTGGGCTGCTGAAGGGAGCTTGTAACATGAGCAGATGGGAGGAAGTCGTGATTCATCAACAACAAACAACAGCGACAGCATATTCGCACAAAATGAGCAGATCGACCATTTGATCAGGTATAATCAAATATAAAGCAGGGGAATGAAATTAGGAACAAACACCACAATACTCTAGTAGTGTTTCAGTCTCAAAAAGGCCTGGCTCTGTAATAAATTAGAGAGGTAATAATACTATTTAAAATTAACAGTATCTAGTTTCTATTAAGTCCTCCTAAGTTAACAATACAAGCATCCAGTACATCCAAAATAACATTCCAATAATCTTTTGCTTTAAGTATGATCACTGTAAACCATATTGATTCAGCTGAAAACCCACGAGCAACCCTGTATCTAGATTCTCAACTGGTCTGAGTTTCTGTCCTTAGTTCTGAGGTTTTGGGCACCTCACAGCCTGTTAAGTTTATATAATTCTGACTGCCGTTCCTGTCTGACTTGATACATCTCCTACTGATGAGCCAGAGGAATGGCATGACACAAAAATGGTGTGAGTTTCTAGCTGATCAGTTTCATTGGCGTGGACCCCACAGTCCGAGGAGCAACGGTGGGGCAGACAAACTGACAACCAACAGCTCTGCCTGTCCTCTTTCTCTAGTCCCAGCTGGAATCCCTTCTCTCTGCCCTGGCTTGGCTAACAAAACTATAAAAACAGAGAAAGAGGGAGGGAGGCAGGAGAGGTGACATGGATAGAACAGCAGACACAAGTGAAAAAGAAAAAAAGAAAACCAACAGGAGGAGGAATGGAGGGCTGTGTTAAGCAGATGGATGACAGGGAGAGGACCTGAGAGGTGTGGAGAAATATAAAGGGAGAGAGGAGAAAAAAACAAGGTGAGAAAAGAGAAAAACTTAAAATGTCAGATGAATAAGACAGGAAGGAAGTTAAAATAGTAGTCAAATTGTTTATTTCTTAACTTCAAAAGGCTCCATATGACTTTGACTTTTTGGTTCTACTACAGTTCTTGTGATAAGGTTCTTTCTCTCCATCTGTTATAGTATGATTCTCAAACATCCAGGGTTCTCATTCAACAACAGTACAGATGCACATGAGTTACAGTAAACAACAGAAGAAGAGCCGACTCAAACATCTCTTTGTGTGTGGCCTTATCTAGACTCTGCCTGTAATAATAAAACATTGCCAGATGGTTGTCTAACCTCAGAATATTCTACTAGTGAAACAAAGCCACACAAGGCACAGCACAGGAATAATGTAACCTCCATATGTTAGAATAACAGTTATCAGAGAGTCTAATAATGCATCTGACAATGTACAACAAGGAAAATATTCTTCATTAACAGACCAACTGGGGTCTAAGTCCGGACTATGTTGTTTCATTACCTTTAAAACCAAGCTCTTCTACAGCTCACTGATCTAAACTCTGTGTTTGTTTGTGTGTGTGTGATGTCAAAAGCCAATCTCAAAGAGTGGTGACAGAGCATAGTGGACTTCATCCTGTGTGATCCCACACAGTGGTCACTGTGGCCTGAGAGAATAAACTTTCAAATCAACAACTTGGTTTGTGAACCCATATTCACTGACTCTGGGTTTACTCTTGACCTAATCACTGGTGAGCACCGTCGTCTGCACATGCTGTCTGCAGAAAAATGCTATGAAAATGCTGGAAGGGTGACCAGTTACCTTCACTTTATTTATACTCTCTCCTGTGCAACCATTGGGAATAGTTTACAGTTGTGCACAGATCATCAAGTGTGCCCTTCAGAACGCATTCTTTAAATGATCCCTTATGTTTTACCTCCTCACGCTTGCACTCTCTTCACCCAAATTAGCAGACAATCTGCTTTTGACTAATTCTCAGGGTTGAAGTCTTATTTTCAAAATTCCTTGCTCACATAAGTCTTGCCCAGCTGCCCATAGAGGACAAACTGACCGAACAGTCTACAGAATTTGCAGGAAAGCAAAGAATTCAACTGGACAATTGTCACTCTGACAAAATTTAATTATTTACTCACTGGTAAAACTAGTGTTTGACAGCACCGAGGAAGTAGAATGTAATTAGCTGCGTCAATGTCGAGATCAAGAAATGAGGATAGGGGGTGCCATCCGTTGTCATTAACATTAGATAATCCCGGAATTCTTTTTCCTCTCTGTGCTCCCATGCTGTCCCAAAGCGGCAACTTCTTGCCAGCCTGTCCCTGTGTCTGTTGTAATGTCAGACAGAGACATTCACACAGCAGCACCACAGCTTACACTACAACAGCTGGCATCACCAGTAAAAATGTGAAAAGCTCATTTCTTCAAAGCAGGGAACTGTAATTATTGATCTATTAAGAGAAAGAAAAAAAAAACATATTCCAAAATAAATAATTCAACCATGTTTACCATGTTTATCTTTGCTGAGTTTCATCATTCTCTCTGGAAGACAAGTGTGTTTCTTGCGTGCAGAGAACATGTTCTTCAATTTCAGTTTTTATCAGTGCTGAACTCGTATGTTTTCTGAGTAAACAGCGGCAACTGGCTGGAGGCTGGGGACCAGCAAACCTTTTTAAAACACGGTAATCATAAGTAGCGCCAATGCCAACTAACACTCCAACAATATATTTCAAGCTGTTGAAACATGGGGGGTGAGGAGAAAACAAAATGCATAAGAGAGAGTGTGTTTGTGGGAGTCCAGGAAAAAGAGTGAATACAAACCTTGTTAATTATCGCCTACATTTCTTCAAAGAAGTTGGAAAACTCACCTATGGTTTCTAAGCTTCTTTTAATGAAAGTAAGGAAGAAGGAGGCATAACAGAACAGCCATTTAAATCTTCTTGTCAACATACAGGCACATAAAATGTGAACAAATTTGGGATAAATATACCCTGTTTCATCTATATTTCTGCATTTTAACATCAAATTAACTTGTGCTACGTTTTAATAAATGGAACAGGACTAAGAAAAGGGACACAGTATAAGTCTTTAATGGGTATCGCCACCCAAAAACTCCCTCCAACAGCGGCAAAGTTTAGATGCATGCGTTGTAACGTACTGCATGGAGTTAATGATACAGTCTATTTTAGTTAGCTGAGTCTACTGAAGGTGAATACGTAGTGGTGGTAGAGGCAGACAAAGAGCACTCTCACCAATATAACATCTGACCAATACTGTAGGCCTTCTGTGTGGGAGGGTGGCTGGGCAAGACAACTAGCAACAGCTGCCTCAGTCCAAAACCAAATGCACAGAAAAAAAATGAAGAAAAAAAAACCCTCAGATGCACATACTCCCACACAGACACAGAAGCCCTGAAGAAAAGCACACAGACAGACACACGCACACACACACACACACAAACAAACACACAGAGCTGGCTGTGAGTGGCAATCCCTGACATCCTGTCAGGCGATCACTAAGCCAGTCACAGTTCATTTCAGCTCAACGCTGGCTGTTCTCTCCAGGAGCACTCAACCAACCACAGAAAAATCCCATCCAGTTCATTCCATTTATTTGCAGACAGAAATCCTACTGCGTACCTGGTCAAACATCTTAGTCTTAATGTGTAGGGATCAGGAGATGCAGTGTGGCTCGGCTAACTGGGGGCTTGAATTTGTCTTGTATTTTCTTTGCACATCATCCCTGTCATGTTTGTAACCGCTTTGGCAAATTATTTGCTGCCTCACTCACTCATATAACCCTTCCCCCTAATATCCTTCCGGTTGCTTCCCACCATACAATGCCCCATGAGGGAGAAAATACTGCTGAATTGTATACAGTTTCAAAGAGGCTGAATGTGGAAGAGGCGTAACTGAACTGTTATTTTCTAAACACTGTTTTGAGCGATTCCTCCCTGAGAGTCTAGAAGCAGCCCGAAGGAGGAGGAGGATGGAAAGACAAGAATGGGAAAGAAAGGTGGAGGAGGTAGGTCAAACATCAAGGTAGGCAAGCTTAGTAGAAGGATAGAGCCTAGCAGCAGGAGGCAGAGGACACTGGAGCTGGAGGAAGAGGACACCAACCAGAAACAGGAAACAGTCTGGTTAATCAGCTCCTCGTGCACCACAGCTACGGCTTAATCCTTCTCAAAACAATTCACACTGGATACTTAAGTAATCTCTGCACAGATACGAATGCAATGAAAGACTTGTACAGAAGACCTTATCCATACAATTCTGCCAAATTAACCTCTGGGTATGAGATGCTGAAGCAAGATGACACCAGAAGTTGTAACATGAAAGTGCAACACATAATCTCTTGAGAAGTGAAAATCAATTCCACTGGAAGCGGGCATGGTTGAATGCTCCTTTGACAGGCAAGCAGGAGTGGTAAATGCTGACAGTGTGGAGTGTGGCATTAGTGGAAAATATGAAAAATTGTTTGGCTAGCGGGAAGCAGCAGTCTGGAGCCAGACAAAGAAAGGGAAAATTTCCTTCTGTCATGCTATATATGTTAGGAGGTGAGTGGAAAGACGGACAGATTTGACGTCTGATGCCTCAGCCTCATCCAGCAGCCACCCTGTCTCACCATCCAGAGACCTGCCATGGCGTCTACTTCCCTTATAATTGACTAAAAACAAACAAATGTGTGTCTGCGCCAGGCTGCTGCATTGCCGTGTAATCGGTTTCCAGTGCGCTGCTACCAGTGTTTCTCCGCTTAAGGCTCCTATTACAAGTTTAATCTACAGCACAGCAGGAAATGTGAGTGCTGCAGCTTCCAGGGGCGGGGTGACTCCCTGTCGGCTGCAGATGACAGCGCAGGATGACTGAAAACAAAAAATCAAGAGGGATGGGAAGTTGTGGCGCTGCCTGCTGCCACGGATGCTTGCAGACAATCTGCACAGCTCCAAGGGATCCTAACAATAGCTGTCTGCAAAGATTTCTGACAGTGTGACCCATCATTGCCCCCAATACGAGGTCCCTTTGTGCGTAGCCTACATTCATTCACTTCAATTCAATTTCAAGTGCTGGACAGAGGCTGGAGTCCTTGGAAAAATTACTCAATTTGTTCACACTGGGCTGACCCCACAAAAGCCCCCAGGGTGAGTATCACTTTAACCCTCCTCCACACCTACAGACCCTGTACGATGAGCAAACCCACTGCAAATACTGTATATATACTCATACAGGCACTATTTCAAGTGGATTATGAAGCTTTTGAGGCATTCATACATCTATGAACGTGGTGCGTTTGAGGACCCAAGCATACGTCTGCATGCCCTCGTTTGGCCAATCCTGTTACACTGTGGTGGCCAAATGCACGGGGACAGATGGGTCAGTCTGGGACATTTCTGAATGTGTGTCAGTTTACTTACATCTCAAGCATTATCTCGTTCAGGTAAATCCCGTCCACTAATTCAATATATTCCGATAGCTTGGTGCCATCGGTCACTGCCAGCTGCCCGACAGTCTTCACCTGAAAATAAATGGGACAATGCAAATAAGGTGTTAAGCTAATCAATAAGCACTTAAAAGAAATGCTTTCACAGGGCAGGGCTGTTTAATTAGCGAGCTTTAAGACACGTCTGAATGGCTAATTAGGGAGCTTACTTACCCAGCAGACCAGAGGCGTGAGCATAAACTGCTCCAGCAAAGGGGTGAAAACCTCGCTTTCCATATTTTTCCAGGGCAACTGGCGCCGTTTATTTCAGCAGATATGGAAGAGGAAAAAAAAGTGCACTCCCTGGGAGAGAAATGTGTGTTTGTTTAGACTCCGCTCATGTAGTTGATTCAATTAAATCGACGCTCATTTTGGCTAAAGGCCACTGAAACACGTCCGGGGAGGTTTCTTGAGGGGGGGAAAAAAAAACGTTAATCCACAATTTTCTCGACACGACCCAGCTGTTTGAGATGCCAACGACGGGGCTTGGCTACCTCATGGGAAAGAGAAGGAATTACATATTTTTGTTTTTAGAAAAATGAGCGTAAAGACAGACAATATGAGACCTGTGCCAGGTAATGTAATGGTTTTATCCTGGCGGCTTACTCTGAGAAATTGACGGTTACTAGCAAAACAGAGGGTAGTCAAACATTAATGACTGAATACAAGAAAATATCCACTGCGGGAAAAAATCCAGAGGTTTAAAATCCTGGTTTTCAAATCGTCGGTTTCCTCCTCATATGTATTGTTAAGTCATTTCGGGCCGGTTACTTGTCGCCTCCCGGCTGCCTCCGTTCAAATGCTGCATGCTACTGAACAGTCAGAGTTGAGAGGATGACCGGATGACACTGGAGGACCGCCTCCCTCTCTGTCTATCCTGTGCATCTCCCTCCGCCTCTTTTTGCTCTGAGAGAAAAATAGGGCATTGCTCAAAGCATCAATTTCTATTTAGAATTTTTTGCCAGTGTCAGGAATGGTTCTTAGAAACTATTTGTTCATGTGGTGCAATTGAATTATTGAAGAGCTGTGTTGGAAAGAAGTGAGGGTTTTTAATGAATGGTGCAGACATAAATGGGATGGGTTCAGCTGAGTTTAGCTGCAGCTCCACTGATGTTATTTTTATACCATGGCATACTAAACAATTTTTGCTTGTTTTATTTCTTTACAAGTAGAAGTACTTGGGTTCCATGCTTACCTTTTGTCTGATTTACATCATACTGTACATTACAACAGCAAGGCAAGTGGGCTACTGACACCTGGTGGGTAATGTATGGAGAGGCTACTGTAAATGTACAGTAAAGGATTAGTCTGGGAGCTTTATCGCCTTTCAGCCAAAGAAATTACTCTTATCCAGCTGACATGATTATTTGCAGTCACATGCCACTTTTAAGCTGCAGCTAACCGTTATTGTCATCAGTGATTAATTTGCTCGTTATTTCCTGGATTGTTCATGTAGTCTGTAAAACACCAGAAAAGAGTGGAAAGGTGACCATTTCAGATGTCTTGTTTTGTCCAACCAACAGCACAAAACCCCAAAATATTCAACTGACTATTATGCAAGATAAAAGCAGGAAATCCTTACATTTAAGAACCTGAACATTTTGGCATTTTTGCTTGAAAGAAAATGACATAGAACAATTAACTGTTACAGATGAATTTTCTTTCAGTAAGCTAACTGTTTCTCTATATCACCTTTATGACCTGGTCCTCTATATTTTGGTAGCTGAAGAATCACTGAAGGTGAAAATGCCAAATATTACCTCCAGCTTCTCCAGTGTGTAGCTGTGCAGCTCTTCTCTCTTTTATGTAATTGTAAACTTAATATCTTTGGGTTTTTGTGTGTAAGTTGGAAAAAACAAAACATTTCAAGAATGTTTGTTACCTTCAGTGTATTGTCACTGTATTGGCTTTTTGACATTTTATAGATCACACAATTAATCAAGTTGCAGCCATAGATGTGAATGTTTCCTAACCCTGCCGAGATACAAAATATATACCATTTAAATAAAAGCCAGTTTAAGTTTACTGAAATAAATGATGAGATGAAAGAAATGCATGCTGAGCTACAGTTTACACTAGGAACCAGTTATTTTAAACAGTACAGTACACAGTATTTGTTTCAGCTGTGTCAGCACTGAGGTAATGACTGAAAGATAAGTCCAGCCCCACAGATATTTACTATAGAGGTAAGAGACACCTAATCAACAACTGATGAATGGCTCTGTCAGTATGAATAGGCAGCAGAGGCCATGTGGCCAAATAGCCAATTAAACCGCAATCACTGATTTGGGAACTTGGGACCTGGTTCACTTCTCAGAAATCCTCTTGCAATAAATAGATTATTGTATGTCCCCTTAAAATTATTCATAAGCACATTTTGGCGACAGCAGCAGCAGCGGCAGCTCACTTGGATAAGAGGTTCTTATTTCCATTTAGAATAACGGTCGCTGTTGTTGGTGCTTCAGCTTGAGGCAAGGCAGTATGAGACCTGTTGTGTCTTGTTTTCTGCAAAACGGGTTTGGCTACAGGGATGTAAGCTGAGAGAGTGCACAACAGGGGGTTACAGTGTATGGTGCAGCTTTTTGAAAATCCACTGTATGTCCAAACAGCTCAGCAAACATCAATACAAGTATTTTATTTGCTGTATTTGTCTGTCACTCGCACTGAAATCTGCATTTTCATTTGGATGTTAAACCAGTTAAACAGAGCTCTGATCGTCTCAGTTTAGGCCACAGCAAAATGCTCGTTAGGTCTAACGTCAAGGAGACTCTACTTTCTCCAAAACCAATTGTGACACAAGGATCAAGACATTTGTTTTAGTAGAAAAGCCGCTATACAGCATATCTTATACTCTCATACTAAATACAAGCACCAATGCATTAATTTACCTGTTTTATATTTCAGTTGATTTAAAGTTGTTTTAAAGCCTTTGCAAATGTAACTTTTGGTAAACAGTTGCCTTTTGTCCTCATTGTGACCATTGCAGGAAAATTGTGCCAAAATGTAATGAAAGAGTAGCACAAGCAGAGTCGAGTCATGACGTTTGCAAACTGACTTGGCAACATGCTTTATACAAGAATATCCATCTAAATTTTGCTAGCATTAGCTGACATTAGCGTTAGCTGACATTAGCCACCATTGTAATGTACTGAATTGAGCAAGAGTGTGTTTTGTTTGGTAAGCATTTCCCTCATTTCTTTAAGCATTTGTCATATTTGACTGACAGTGGTTTGGCAGCATGAGCAAACAGCCCCACAGCTGTCATCATGTTTTGATTCAAGTCTGGCTACATCTGGATTGGTAGAGATACATAAACACAGAGTCCCACCCAGTGAGAAGAACAAAAAATACAGAAAATCTCTTGGGTGAAATATTTGAAACTGACTGAATTAGGCAGAACATGTTTTCATGTAGGACCCACTTGCTAACAAGC
This sequence comes from Lates japonicus, assembly GCA_033238685.1. Lineage (NCBI taxonomy): Eukaryota > Metazoa > Chordata > Actinopteri > Centropomidae > Lates > Lates japonicus. The sequence goes on from BRZM01000093.1 coordinate 867,031, forward strand.
TAATTAAAAAAATATTTTAAGGAGATTTATACTTTGTTCTCCAGCTGTACGTCTGCCCATTGCTTCCACAAAAATTCAATTTCCCCCCCAGAAATAAGTGAAATTGATCTCATCTTAATATGTGAAATAAAAAGGGGAATTTGCTTCAGAATCTACTCAAACCAAATCTTTTCAAATCAAATAGCCTATAGCCCTTTTCTGAGGCAACCCACTCACGTCTCCTCTAACCCTGTCAACCCAGCAGACGATTAAACATTGGTGCAGATAATGAAAACCTTTCATGGCACGTGTAGTGCCTGCTTTCCCACACGGCGGCCTGAACACAATTATGCTCTGCTCAATTACTGTGGAGGATTAGATGGATATTTTGTATAGCTCAGTGTGCTAGTTACTGTCAGCGCATGTTTGTGTTTACGTGGGATTCATTAACCTTGGACTGAACAGGGCGCTCCGGCCTGATTCATCAAAAATCTATTATTCATGATGCTTTTAAGTTGTTGTTTTTTGTTTGTTTTTTTTCGCAAAGCAGCATCCACCTCCACTTAATGACTCAGTGATTGTGCGGACCCACAGCAGCATTCCTCACACACACTCAGCTATGAAAGCAGGCAAAACCACCCAGTGGAAACCCACCAACCGCCCTCTTTTGGCTGAAACTCTACAGAACCAGTGTACATATGGAACCACATGGAAAATTTCCCTCTAGTTTGGTATTAATCCAACCCAGGGTTGAAAAAAATATTTTCACTGACCACTCAGCAACCCTACTCTGAAATCTACAACAGAAAAAAAAAATCTCTCTCTGAACAACTGGATGACATTGTAGCTTCTCTCTCAGATAAAATTCTCTCTCTGTTTTCTTTAGATGACTGCAGTTTCCTGTTAGTTATTTCACAAGAATTTACAAGTCACCACAAACATGTTGGTTTGGAGCTGAGATGATCTCATGCCGGCCATGAATGCAGGGTGGCTAAGTGATCCTGGGTATATTGTTTAACTAGTAACCATTTTCTCTTTCTTCAAGTAACATATAAACAGTATTGACTTGCCATGAGGTAATATGACTTATACTGCGAGAAGAAGGAAAGCGTTGTTAAGTTTTTGTTGATAAGGAGAGATAATAAATCTCCATACAAAAGGCCACACGCACAAGTCAGAACCAAACAGCATATTCTGAGAAAAGTTTATGCTTAACAAATTTAATGAAATTAAGTTGACAGTAATGAGAACTACAAGGTCACAGACATGACGTTAAAAACATCAGGATTCATCACGTGAGGACAACAAATATTTATACCACATTTCATGTCAATCTGGCCAGGATTCACTGAGTTTCTTTGTCACACTGATCCAGTCATCAAGCTTGACAAAATGTCAGGAGGTGACCAGGTGCCATTAGGAATCATAGTCTTGGTCATTATATCATCAAATGTAATGGTAATCTGGTCAGTATCTGTAGAGATATTTTGCTTTGATCCAGAACAGACAGACCAACATTACAATCCTTACACAAGACAGCTGTAAATCTGATACATATTCACACTGTTGGAAGACTCTCCTTAGTGAGTAAACTATGGTATTCTGGGTATGTATAGTTGTGGTTAGTTTCCCCCCCAGACCCAAGGTTATGCACAGATATATATGAAAATACACCATCAGAAATATGAGCATAATAACATATCTCCACATATTTCCATAGAAAAACAGGCACACCTTTCACATCATCAAACATCACTTGTGCCTTTCAAGATTGACAAAATAATTGAAAGGTCACTCAGTGGAGGTCACTCTGACCATCCACTCTGTCTCTGTTTGTCTCCATCCTGTAGTGTTGCAGGGGGAAATCAATGTCTGACACTGAAATCTCCCGCTGAAATGATTAAGACCCCTGTGGCTCTGTCAAAACCTAATTGCATAACATTACAGAGCAATAAAGGTGTGTGTGTCTCAACCCTTTGTATCCTGCAAATCTGTTATAAAATTCTGATGCATCCGTCATAGAGACATACAGATACATCACTCTTGTATCATTATTATAGCAATGCAGTTCTCTTTTCTCCCATCTCAAACATCAAGCTGTAGTGGAACTTAGTATGAAGACCTTTACTGGCAGAATATTGATGAAGACTCATTTATTAATCATGTCTTACCAGCTCTGCATTAGTTTATGGTGGATTTTAATATTTTGTGCCTAATATTTCAGGTTTGTCTTTGTCTGTTTTATTGTTGTATTGCTATATTTAGGTCATTTAACTCATCAAGAGCCACAGCAGAGTCTGAGGTCATCAGGATGAGGAGTCTTAATGAATGCTCTGGATTCAAGGCTTGAGACCAAGAACTAATCAGCTCTTTGCAGTCCAGGCCCCAAGGCTTTAAATTACTCTACCTGCCCTATGTCTGAGAGGGTTTTTAGATCAACAACACCACAGGGAGCCAATATTTAGGAATGCAAAAGGCAGAGTTGTAATGAAACAAAGATTAGTTCCTCTGTACGTTTAATGAGAATGTTAATTGCAAGACAAGAACCAAATAGGCATTGATTTTGTCTTTGGCAAGCCTGATGTTATTGATGCTGTGAAGATTGTTCTCTCTGCTGAAATCATTTTTCATGTTTTAAACATAAGAGTTGTACAATCTCTACACATTGCTATCTCCTAACTAGTAATTGTTTAAAACCAATGACTTTGGTTTTACCATTGTACTTATACCATCAAACATGACCTTCAGTGGTATTATCAGTACCCTCAGTGAATAATTAGAGCCTATTCTGTGCATTTATGTCATATTTTGTCCATGTTCTTCATCAATCATTTAATTTTGCTCTGGTTTGATTAGACAGTTACCCAGTCACACACACACAGGGGGGGGGGGGGGTGGGGTGTAATCTGCATATAATCAATAAGTTGATCCTGTGAGGTTTATTTATTATGGAAGCAAAGCTAACCTGCTACTGAACTGTATGTGTATAGAGAGCTGATACTTGAGTACTACTTTTACTGCACTACATTTCAGAGGGAACTTAATTTTATTATGAGGAGCTTTCTGATGCTTTGTTAAAGGTTAAACAATGCAACAGTATATAATATTAGAGCTGACATTATTAATCAGTTGACAGAAAATTAGCTGGCAACGGTTCTGATATTAATTTAAGTCATTTTTATGCGGAAATGTCAAACACTTCATGATTCCTGCTGAAATGTGCATGTATGCTGCTTTTCCTTATAGTTATTCTGTGGTTTGGACTTTTGATTGGACAAAATGAGCAATGTGAAGGTGTTGCTTTGGGCACTGGTGATCCATCATGGTGGTGGGATCTCCCAGCATTTAAATTTTTCTTATTTGTAATGAAGTATTTGTACACCATGGTATTAGTTGTTGTTCTTAAGTAGAGTACTTCACCATCATTGTGCACTTCTATTCTATTCTATTGCTTTTCCAAAAGCTACAGTTCTACTCTGCTTTGTTCTATAAGTGTGGAACCTTATTATATGGAACTGTGCCATGTGCCATAATGTAATCATTATGCCTGTGACAAAGAAAATGATACCATGCCAGATCATGTCATGAAGACCTGGTTCGCTCAAGCTTATGCATGTCCATATCAGTCCAAGGAAAGTGGATCCAATTTCTGGATTTTCATGGACACAGAGGAGCAGTGGTGAGATGTTATTTGACCACAGGAGAGAATGAATGCAAGCAATTTCAACATCACTGTTGATGAAAATTAGGATGCATGCCCAATGCTGCAGCCTTTTCAGTCAAAAATTTGTAAAAAGAGCTACCAAAAAAAAAAAAAAAAAAAGTAAAGTATGAAAAAAGTCAGTTCAGTGCAGCTTTCAGTGGATGATAGGTAATCTCCCATTAAAGACGCAGCCAGGTCTGGTTACCAAGGACCCAGAAAAAACTGAGTTGTCACTTCTTCTGAAAATCCTGTGGATTCTGCATCTGTGTGTGTGTTCATGTGTGTGTAAAAGAGATCAGTGCATTGCGTGCACATATCGCCTGAAACACAGCAGCATGAAAATCTGAAAAGCACTTAAACCTCTTGAGTCCTGAAGTGACCGAGGCACACGCACACACATGGGGCAAGACTAAAGCTGATTTTCCTTTTGACATTACACCTGTAATTAATTACTGTGGTTCAAATATTCTCCAGAAACTGCACCACTGAGGCATTTATGATGAAACAAATACACATTTAAGTAGACTGGTGTTATTTAATTTTGTGCTCTGTAGTCTGTCTTTGTTTTCAGGTCATTTTGCTCTATTGAAATGTGAATTCAGTGATCAATCCCATCGAATCAATGCCTTGTCTCTTTACAAAGAGTGATCCAAATTATTTCAAGGGTCACAGAGGCCTCTGTAGGATTACTAGGTATGGACTGGTGTATAGATTGACAGGCAGTTGACAGATGACAAATTGATTTCTTTGTTTTTTGATAGACATTTATAAGAGAAGATTCTCCAGAAAGTAAAACCTCTCCAAGACAAAGCAACACAGCATCCTCTCCCACTAAACACTGACTGGTCCATTACTCCCTAATAATCCATGGCTCTGCTTGGTAATAATGAGATCTCAATGTGTCCTGGAGCCATGGAAACAAGATTATACTGGAAGAAACCTTTGTAACAAGGGGGAATGTGTGCTTGTGTGTTTCAGTGTGTGTGTATGTGTGTGTGTGTGCTTGTGTGAAATCCTGCTATTCTCCCCTGCAATTAGCTGGAGTGTGTGCATGTGTGCACGAGTGTGTGTGTGTGTGTGTGTGTGTGAAAGTAATCCAGAGAGTGTTAGGGATGCTGTTAACACTGATCTGTTGCCATAACGACAGGAGGAGCCCCACTGTTAGTGTGTTGGCTCACTGACTGACTGGAGGGCTGTCTAGTTGCTAAACCAACTTCCAGACTGACTGTTTGACCAGCAAGCAAGGTCACTGATTTACTGACTGTCTGTTGTACTGACAGATGATTTCAGCAACATTTCACGGTTAACAGTAAAAATTATATTTACTTGACTACCAGCTGTCTAAGGCAGAGGCGCCTTTTCACTATATGCAGGAGATACAGATACACACTCAGCAGTTTTTCTAGCCTGTTGTGAAATACATTTGAAAGAAGTTTCAGTGGTGTATATCTGAAAAGTAGCCTGCGGCTATCAAGCTAAATGAAACATACACATAAACCCTTTAAAATGTTATTAATTCAATAAACGTGGTATTCAGTGACGCATGTATTATGAAAGGGAGATGGTTGATCACTTTATTTATAAGTGGTCATGAGTGCTGAAAGGTCTTTGTGAGATACTTCTGACACCTAATGGTGAGGTTTTCAAATTGCATATTTGAATCATAGGCTTCTTTCTTGCCAGCCTCCTTTCAGAGACATACGCTTCGTTTTAAATGGGCTAATAAGTTACATTGCCAGGACTTGTAACATTTCCCAAAGCTGCTTTAGATTTGAGAAATACAGTATGAACCTAAGACAGTTAGGTTATTTGTATTGAGCCCGGTAGATGTAAATGTAAATCTGTCAATGTAGAAGGGGTAAAATGTTTAATAATTAGTGATTTGAATTCTTAGATTGCTTCATTTGAATAATCCATAGACATTAATGGACAGCAGTGACAACATTTATAAAAGATATAATAATGACAAACAGGCCCTGCAACGGACTGGTGATCTGTCCAGGTTGTACCCCGCCACTCACCCAGTGTCAGCTGGGATAGGCTCCAGCCCTCCTAACGGATAAGCAGTATTGATAATGAATGAATTAATAAATAATGACAAACACATCATTTTAACAGTCAAAACCACACATTTCTGAACTCAAAGACTGCATAATAAAGCTGGAAAACCTTGAGTGTATCATTAAAACTGCTTTCAAAAAAGAACATTAACCCATGGTCATGTATTTAAATTCAGGCACAAACTGAGACCATAACCTACTGCTATTGCGACATATTCCTAAACAATCACCACAACTCTTTCAATTTTGCATGTCTGCATACTATTGTAAAAACTTACTGTAATTAGACTACAGTTTGCTACGTCTATGCCTTTAAAAACTCATAAATATAGTAAAGACCAACCAGCTGATTCCCATTTTAGCACCTACAGATGCTTATCAATTTCATGCAATGTATGCTATAAACTTTGGACGTTTTTTTTTTTTTTTTTTTCCTGTAAAGATGGGACCAGCAAAACAGAGAGAAACTGCAGAATGTCCTCAGCCCTGCAGAGGAATTCTTTTCCTCATGGAGATGGGATGTTTAGAATAATAAAGCCTAGTAAAGCATATTGCAGAATTTCTGATTCATTTCTGTAACAAATATGGTAAGGTGGCACAATCCATATGGTGCAGAGGTGCCATTCTTTTTGCTGGTATGGAATTTTGGTTTATTCAAAAATAAAATGAAATAAAGTAAAAGATACTTCAAAGACATTAGTGATACATTTTGTGATGCTGCCTGTTGTTGGTTTTTGTGTCACTGTGCAATGAGTGATAAAGTGTTGGGAGACAAATGTTGGTTGTGTTCTGGTGCAAGAGTTGGTGTTTTAATTGAACATTTTGGGTGTAGGGTGAGCTGCATATTGGTAAAGACAAGACACCTGTGTGAAGGTGACGTTTTTTTTTAGTTTCTTTGTGAACTCAGTGCAATGAAAACGCGTGTAAAAAAGAAAACAAATCGAATCAAAGCCCAGAAATACATAAGGCGGAACCGTTGTGTATCGGGTGGTACGGACACTTTTGATGTTACACCCTCACCTCGCTCAGTCCAATCAGAAGACGCGGCTCGATAACGTCATTCCGTACATGTGATGAACTGTCATGGAAGCCCCCATGCGTATATCTAAACTGTAAAAGGCACCCAGATTATTTTCCAGTTTTGTTTTACGTGGTTTTTAGATATGCGGTATTTGCTTCGACTCGGGCACTCGTTTGCCCGCCTTCATGTCCGCTTATGTCATCAAAGTGTTTACAGCAGCCACGCAAACCCACGAAGACTGGGAGTGGACCTTGGGGAAAAGTGAGTTGACTTTCCCAGCTTTTATTCTCTTCCAGTATCTGTTAACGAACAAGGCACGAGTTTAAATTAGACCGGTTTCTGTTGTGTGTTCGTAGCTCCGGTGTGTCCTCACTTTTTCTCATGTAGCTCTTAACCAAAACCAGAACAGACAACTGGGCCGAGTTGTTGCAGAGCTCAGAATTATGTGCACTTGTGTGGGCACCCCGGGCAAATTCCACATTTTATTTATCAACCCTTATAACAAACAGACATTGAATAATGAGCTTCTTCATTTCCACCCACTCTTCTTTGCACATCACTTCAAGTTCTGAGATATTTATAGGCTGTCCTGCACACAAAGCATGCTTAAGCTCTACCCACAGATTTACAATTATATTCAACTCTGGGGACTGTGACAGCTGCTTTGCATTTCTTGAAGTATTTAATAGTTTGGATTTTGTTTTTAGGTCTGCTTTGGATCATTGTCCTGTCATATTAGCCAATGACCAGCATGTAACTTACACAACTGTAGTTATTGCATGTAAATAGGAGAGTGGTTTCATATCTCAGGTGTTTTGATGTGTTGTGGTTTTGTTGTTTTTGTAGGAAGCTTGAAATCTCTTCGGGGAAGTTTGCCAAGTTTGCTGATGGATCTGCTGTAGTACAGGTAGAGAAAACTTTTTACAGTTGCACCAAACAGATGCTTGGCAGCCCCTGAAAGTTGCCTGTTTGATGAACATTCTTCATATTATCTATACATGATTTACCTGCTATTATCCTCAATTGCTACCTCTGTTTTCTCTCTATTTATTTATCTGTTGTGTGAGTTCTGTACATTATTTTGGTGGAGCTTTTTTCTTTTCTGAATAACAGGTCTTAAGGATTGGCAGTATCTATAATGTACTGATTGGTTAGCCCTGAGATTTGTTATAAGATAAGATAAGATAATCGTTTATTAGTCCCACAATGGGGAAATTTACAATTACAGTTATTTTACGCTTTAAAAATTTTGCACACAAAGAAATGTGCATATAATCTAATGTACCGTTAGCATAACTTTTCTTAGTTTTCAGATGAAGGTTTATGTTATGGTTTATGCTAACACATTCATAATGCAGTGTAGAAAATGGCTAGATTATCCCACTAGGGAGCCTTGAGCAAATATTACATCTGACCCTTTGGTTATAGTGCTTTGGTTGAACTAAAAAATATGTAGGAATATGCATCATGTACATTTCAGCACATATATATATATATATATATATATATAAAAACAGGTAGACAAAACAGGTAATACTGCAGAACTCACACTATTACAATTTCAGTTGATATTGCCAAACAGATTTCTTAGTTAATCAAATTAATATAAACCAGCTGACAAATGGTATGAGAACATGGGGCCTATGGGGCCCTTGGGCAGTTATTCCACTTTGCCCAGCTTGTGATCAAGCCATAGTCTAATAGAGCTAAAAATGCATGAAGACCCCTACAAAAAATTAAGTGAAGAAGACTTCTTCATGTTTAGAAAAAAGTGTATGCTGGGGCTAAACTGGGCTGTCCTAGATTGTTGCTGTTGTGTGTGATTTTTTGTACATTTTTCTGGTAACCTGTTCCATCTCTTTCTCTGCCTGAAGCTGGGGGATACCTCTGTGATGGTGACTGCTGTGAGCAAAACCAAACCTTCTCCGTCTCAGTTCATGCCGCTCGTGGTACGTTCTCCAAACAACAGTCCCACTGAGTTTATTGAGCTCATCCAGAGGAGTTGGTCTCTAGACATGTTTATAGGTGGAAGATAGAAAGTGTTCTCCAACCTTACGCCATCATTTGTAACTTTGGTTGACAGGTGGACTACAGACAGAAAGCAGCTGCTGCAGGTCGAATCCCCACGAACTACTTGAGGCGAGAGCTGGGCACCACCGACAATGAGATCCTCACCAGCAGACTAATAGGTAAGTTACGAATGTGTTTTGTTATATGTTTGCCTTTGATTCATCAGCTCTGTGTAGTGATGTTGTAATGTGGATGTATTTGACTTGAGCACACTGACTAACTGTCGCTCATGTCTCTGGTCCTCAGACAGGTCGATTAGACCACTTTTCCCTCCTGGTTACTTCTATGACACTCAGGTCAGTTCAGTTTGGAAGTTAATATGTGATTATATTTTTGCCCTCTATTGCCGTAAATAAATGTAAGATAAGATAAGATAGACTTTATTTATCCCACTTGTGGGAAATTTACATGTTACAGCAGCAAGAGACAAGAGTGACAAAAATAGAAAAAGAAAAGATAAAAATATAATATAAAAATGCACAGAAGGGTAAAAAAAAATTTAAGTGCAGCAATCAGCAAATGTGTATCTGTTTCTAACTTTGTGCGTGCGTGTATGCTCATGTCTCCTGAAGATCCTTTGTAACCTGCTAGCAGTTGATGGTGTCAATGATCCAGATGTGCTGGCTATTAATGCTGGTGAGTTAAATCTCAGCAATCCGTGTTTCATGGAGCATTTTTTTTAGATTGCTACCTAAACCCAATATTTTCCTTCATTAAAGCTTCTGCTGCTCTGGCACTGTCTGACATCCCCTGGAACGGACCCATAGGTGGGGAACACACAACATTTTCAAGCCTATTCACATATTTAGATTTATTAAATCCTGTTTTTTTTTTTTTTTTTTAACTTCTCTGTTTAATTTCAGTTCCTGGGGTGTTATTGTACTTTTCTTTAAATTCGGCTTGGGACTGCTGTTGTCTTTGTGTTCTTACAGGTGCTGTGCGTGTGGGCATGGTAGATGGAGAATTGCTGATCAACCCCACCAGGGCTGAGATGACTTCCAGTACTCTTAACCTGATTGTGGCTGGAGGCCCCAGCAGTCAAGTAGGTATGTTGGCAAACACTGTAACATACAGGACGTAGAACGGGCCGTCCACTAATCGTTAGTTTGATCCCCAACTCCTCTGGCCTTGGGCAAGATACTGAACCCTTATTTACCTTGATACCTGTTCTTTCAAAGCATCCATGTGTGTGAATGAGAGGTGTGAATCTGTATGTGAACGGTGAATGTGCCGCCTCTTTAATGTGACTCTCTCTCCACCAGTGATGATTGAGGCGTCGGCCGAGAACGTGCTGCAGCAGGACTTCTGCCACGCGGTGAAGGTGGGAGTCAAACACACCCAGCAGATCATACTGGCCATCCAGCAGCTGGCGCGGGAGCAGAAGGTCACTAAGCGCACCCCGGTCAAGGTCTTCTCAGCCCCGACTGACGTGGTGGAACATGTTCGGCAGTAAGACCAACCATGACACTGTTTTCAGTAGTTTCAGAATGATGAAGGTGATACAAATGTAATTCAATGAGCACTAAGATTGTCTTTAGATGTAATTTCCTGAATTGAATAAATAAGTGTTTTTTTCCTGAATAAAACTGGCAGTAAATAAGACATAGGTGGACATTATTCAATGAGTTCACTTGTAGTTCTAGGGAACTTGAAGTAGCAGTATCTGAGCTTGATTTATCAAAAGTAAGTGACAAAAATAGGATTCATTGTTTCAGATGTAAAGTAACGACTCATTTTTCATATTCGTCCTTGCAGATTAGCTTCTGAGAGGATCTATGCTGTTTTCGCAGATTACACACACGATAAGGTAAAGTCTGATCTCTGCTGACTCAGTTATGTCTCTCTGTTAGTTTTCTCTATGACCATTTTGTACTCCATTAGTATACAGTCTTTCTGTGGCTGTTTTGGATGTGTTGTGAAGTAAAATTATTATTATTTCAAAGCAGCCAGGATCATTTAATCCTCATTTAGTCTGCACTGGTCATAAGAAGGTTAATGTATTTGAGCACAATACCTTGTCTCTTGATTATTAACAATAATAATTGTGTCTTAGATTTCTAGAGATGAAGCTATCAATAAAATTCGACTAGAAACGGAAGAGAATCTAAAAGGTGGGTCATGCTCAGTGTTTATGTTGCATGGAAAATAATTTTAAGTGTTTCAAATCATGTTTCAGCTCTTTCTAGATAGTGATTCAAAATTGTATGACAGTCTTTCTCACAGTCATACATTCTTTGTTACATGTCAGTTTTCATTTTTCAATATCGATTGACTTCTCTCTTATGTAGAAAAATTCCCTCAGGCTGAGCCTTTTGAAATCATTGAATCCTTCAACATCGTGAGCAAAGAAATCTTCCGCAATTTAGTACTTAATGAGTACAGGAGGTAAGCAATGTTCCTGGTGAAATGAATGCATATTCTCATGACACATGGTGTGCCTTTGTAAATGATGCAAACATTGTATTACACTGGCTAATATGAGTGGTTTTTTTTGTATGTGTTGAGGTGTGATGGAAGGGAACTGACTGCCTTAAGGAATATTTCTTGCGACGTAGACCTCTTTAAGCCGCTCCATGGTTCAGCTCTGTTTCAGAGGGGACAGACGCAGGTTTGTAAAAAGGATGAAGACCACAAATATTTTCTTTTGAAACATTAAAAAAAAGAAGAAGAATGCCACTGTGGCACAAGGCTGTTACAGTCTTTTATCATAGAAAGCTCAGTCCTCATTCTCTTCTGTTTCCTGTAGGTGCTGTGCAGCGTCACATTTGATTCTCTGGAATCCAGTATCAAAACAGATATTATCACCACAGCTTTGAGGTAAAATGATCACAATGAAACCACACATTCATGCTGTTAACATGATCAGAACAGTAGTGTTGACTGTTCTCAAGAACAAGAAACCACTTTGTGCTTTCCTTTCATATGTATTGTATTACAGTTCTAAATGATCCACACAGACTAAAATAAACCATTACAACAATTTAACTCATTTCTTTCATTCTTTTTTCCTGCAGTGGCATCAAAGACAAAAACTTCATGCTTCATTATGAAGTGAGTAAAATCCTTTTTTTCATTTGTGAAGCCCCATAGATTATTAGGTATGATCCTATATCCTTTCGAGTGGGACTTAAAATGAATACCTTTAATTTCAGTTCCCTCCTTATGCAACCAATGAAATTGGAAAGATGGGAGGCCTCAACAGGAGAGAGCTTGGTCATGGTTTGTATTAAAAATTACATCCTCTACCATTACTCATTGTCTGCTAACCACACATCTCCATTAAGAATCGTGTATAAGGTTGTGAATGTACTTGTTCATGGATGCGCGTTCCCAGGGGCCCTGGCTGAGAAGGCTCTGAGACCAGTCATTCCTAAAGACTTCCCTTTCACTATCAGGGTCACAGCTGAGGTGTTAGAGTCAAATGGTGAGTCAGTGTTAAAACAATACACTCACCACGGGAAATTTGATTACTGTCTGGTAGAATTTCTCAAACAGGAACATGAAGTCACAATGTCTGTCGCTCTTTTTTTCTTCTTTCTGTCTTTATCTCCTCTCAGGATCCTCGTCAATGGCTTCAGCGTGTGGAGGCAGCCTAGCACTAATGGATGCAGGTACCAGAGTGAGAATGCATGAGACAAATCTTGTACTGCTGGTAATATCTGTGGTAAAATTGCACAAATTCATTATTTTTTCTTTAATTTAATGCTGCAGTTATCAAAATAAATAAATAAATAAATAAAAATCAAAAGTCAATAATCATATGCTTTATAAGTACTACAGATGCAATTTTGAAAATATGTTATTTGTGCATTTAATATCTGTTATTCATTTCCAGTATTGGTATTAGTTTTTCCAATAATGAAGCCACTGTCCATTTTACAAATACTCAACATACCATACAACCCAACATGTTTTATCATACAGGCTTTAAAGCAATTAGACACCACAATTTAAAAATGTAAAGATTTAGTAAAATGTAATTGTGTGATAACATGTAGCTCATATGTCCACATTTGTGTCTCCCAGGGGTGCCCATCTCCTCTGCTGTGGCAGGTGTAGCTGTTGGCCTCATCTCCAAGACCAACCCAGAGAAACCTACTGAGATCCAAGACTATAGATTACTAACTGATATTCTGGTATATACACCACAACTGCTATAGTCCGTGTCCTTGCTCAATTTAAATTGAAGATATTGAACAAGAGCTAATTATTATTTTCTAAACAGGGCATAGAGGATTACCTTGGAGACATGGACTTCAAACTGGCAGGAACAAACAAGGGCATCACTGCTTTGCAGGTGATTACTACATCTGATCACTTTTTTTCAGGGAAACAATACATTTCTTGACACTTGGCCCATTTTTAGTGTTGTGTAAATATGACCTGGTGCTGTATGAAACATTAAAGAGGAGACCAAAGCACATTTAGAGCATTAATTTAAGGTTTCCTTGCTGAAAATACATTAAGTTTGTTATTTATTAGAAAACACTGCCACACTGTGTTAAATCATTGGAACAATCCTGTCCTGATCCTGTCCTGCTTCGCATGGAGCACTGTACAGTGACCAACATGGATAAGGACAATGCCAGAGACTACTGAAATGTTATCCTTCATGCTTTATCTGCCAAAGATGAATTTTAGTGGCACTTAAGTTGGTGCTTGAAAGGTATTAACTTTGTAACCTGCCTAAGCTAGAGATCAAGAGTGATTCTCTCAATGCTAATTCCAGTCTCTTTCTTTTCCTTTATTTAACCTCCAGGCCGATGTGAAGATACCAGGTTTGCCTCTGAAGGTGGTAATGGAGGCTATCCAACAGGCCACAGGTAATCCCAAATGACAGTGAAACTTCACATTTCACACTAAAGAATAAAGTGAGTATTCTGTGGTGATTTGATGGCCTTTGTCTCAATGTTATTATGTTTCAGTGGCAAAGAGAGAAATCTTGGGCATCATGAACAAATGCTTAGCAAAACCTAGAGACTCTAGGAAAGAGAGTGGACCTGTTGTTGGTAGGTGTTGTGTTTGAATATCTGTAAATGTGCACATTTTAAACAAGATTAACATACTGTGTCCTGATGTGTGTGAGCTTTTTTTCTGCTTTCAGAAAACGTCCGGGTACCTGTCTCCAAACGAGCTCGCTTTGTCGGTCCAGGGGGCTATAACCTTCGCAGGCTACAAGCTCAAACGGGTAAAAATTCAAGTTACACATTTGCATTGAAGTGTTTCTGCTGCACAACACAAACTCTTTGGCAGGATGCAGAAAGTTCAGCACATTTTGTTTTTCCTCTCAAGGTGTGACAATAAGTCAGGTGGACGAGGAGACTTTCTCTGTGTTCGCTCCATCACCGGGAGCCATGCACGAAGCTCAAGACTTCATCACTGAGATCTGCAAAGATGATGTGAGTCTCCACCACTTGTAGGGACCTCTTAAACTCATAATAAAATCAGGACCAGACTGCACCATGTTACTGTTACTGTACTGAATTTATGCACATTTGTTAAGCTATGGCTGCGCATACAGTGAGTTTATTGACTTAAATATCACAATACAAACATAAAATAACTATATGATCGAATAAAAACAAATCCATATATGTGCACATCTATACATACTGTACATATACCAAGAATGTATATTTATTTTGCAGCAAGAACAGCAGCTGGAGTTTGGTGCTATCTACACAGCAACCATCACTGAAATAAGGTAAGCTAATACATTGTGTAAGTACACAATGTATTAGTTAGTACTCACCTTCAGCATGCTATCAAGGAGAATTTTTTGTATGTTCCCAATCACACTGGGGAGTTAAACTATGGCTAAATCAAACCTTTAGTATTCAAACAGCTCCTAAAGGCTTTTCCTCCCCTGCTTTAGGGACGTTGGTGTGATGGTGAAACTTTATCCCAACATGAGTGCTGCCCTGCTACACAACTCACAGCTGGATCACAAACGGGTCAGTAAATTTGCCTTTATGTACTGTTTTCCCATGCATCCGTGTTTCTATGAGTGTGTGAGAGTGAAATCATGACTTTTAAGGTCATTTATTTGTGTTTTTCTCTTTTAGATCAAACATCCAAGTGCCTTGGGTTTAGAGGTTGGACAGCAGATACAGGTATGTCAATAACTGCAAGCTGTATTATCAAAAAGCACAAAAACTGTGTTTACATCGTGGGCTGCTCGTCTCTAACTGGAGTTCTGCTAACAGGTCAAGTACTTTGGACGGGACCCAACAGATGGTAGAATGAGACTCTCACGTAAGGTGCTCCAGTCTCCTGCTGCAACTGTTATCAAGACACTCAGTGAGAAACAGAGCATCTCCATGGGTTCAAGCAACAGCCACACGACCAGCACTGATTTGTGACACGCCAACACAACCGGCTAACTTCTGGCTTTACCACTAAAGTGGATTTGAACTGAATAGATTTTTCTACAAAACAGTCCTGGTGAGAAATCTACCAAATCAAGAGCACCCACCAGATTTTGTTACAAACTGAACCAGTGTTGTACATAAAGACGGTTACTCATTTGTTGTGGATATGGACTACACTGGACTGAACTGTGTCTCATCAAATACAGTGTCCTGCTTACATTGTGCTTCAATGGATGTGCACAAACTCAGAAGAACCCTAAATAATTATGAGCAGGGCACACATGGTTTCAAAAATTTGAACTCTGTTATCTTTTTAATTATCCCCTTTTATGGTGTCTTGTTTTCAAATTTGCCACTTCTAGTACTGACTACATCTAGTTGTAAGAGGGTTAGATTTTTTCTTAGCTTCCCTCAACAACAGCAATGTCGCAGCTTTTACCCAGTAGAGACAGTGCAAATTTAACAATGGTTTTGTTATTTACATGCGTGATAATACCACCTCTCGTGATATGGGACTTCTATACTGGGTGTCAACTCTAAGCTGCTGGGATCAAGATATGGACAAAGAAGGCAGTGGGAGAAATGTCCACTTCATTTTCAATATTCATTCTATGTTGTGTTTCACTTCTGGTATATGTGTCTCATCTGTAAATAAAACAAGTACTGGTTGCTTTGTAATGTTAAAATTCACAGCCACTATTGGTCACAAAAATACAATGCATGCATAACGAACCAAACTTTACTCTGGTACATTGTTTCAATGCCAGATTTTGTACAAAAACCCCTACAGAGAAACTGAAATGCCACAAATTGTCAATACAACCACCTGAAACTGTATAAAACCAATAAAGGTAAAAGCAAAATTTGCTCTTAGACTATAAAACACAGGTTTCGAGATTAGGGTGAAGTAAAAATGCAGCACAATACAGGTGGATAGCACACTGATTAAAAAATGAATAATCAAAGACATGATGAATTCTTTCCAATTGTATACCCAAGCACTGTACCTCCATGTTGGTGAAAATTGAGTCAGTTTTAATACAGTCAATTAAACTCTATTAATTCATACCATCCTCCATAGAATACAAACAACATAATAACCCTCGTGAAGGTCGAATTTACCGTAGGACTGTTTTATTATACTGCATTAGTGTCGACTGAATGTTACCATGGTGTATTTATTTGATTAAGCAGTTAGTATAGTTCTGTATTGTCATAGCTATTTATCAAAAAAACTGCTCAAAAATACATCATCTGTTTAGTAGTCTCGCTTCGCCAAATCTGTCTTCACAGCGCTGCGTTAGTCCTATAGATTTAAATACAGTCTATGATTAATCCTGAGGAATTATCTGAAGGTAACTGCCGCTGCTGCTGATACTTTTCTCGCCTGTAGGCGGCGCGTTGAACTGTGCCATTGGATGATACCGCTCGGAGGGGGAGACCCCGCAGCAGTGAGCGTTTGATTGACGTCGAGGAAGAAAAAGAACACAAGATCGGATTACAAGATGGCGGTCTGTGGACGTTAGCAAGGAGGCCGTTGGAATAGTTGTGCTCTGTGTGAATTTACAGTTTGATATTAAGCCTCCTGTTGAGTTGTTTTACGTCGTAAACGTAATGTGTTTATGAAATAGCTAATGGTATATTTCGTTGCTGTTGTGAACTTTACTTAGACGTGCATGTTTTGTAACATGCGGGTGGAAACAAAGTTAACAGGTCGAGGGTAGGAAAACACTAGACGGGGTGAGGTGATAGCTTGTTAGCAGCCTGCTAGCCTGCTAGCTCCGACTCGGTTAACCATGTCGGACACTCGGCGACGAGTGAAAGTATATACGCTAAATGAAGACCGGCAATGGGATGATCGGGGTACCGGACACGTTTCGTCAACCTTTGTTGAACAAGTGAAGGGAATATCATTATTAGTTCGGGCCGAATCAGACGGTAAGTTCCCAGTTAGCATAGCCGCACTGACGTTCGTTGGCTAACGTTAGCGTGCTAACTTCTGGCTGCTCGGATATAATGTCTCAATTGCCCGCTATGCATACTTGGTTAACTTATTAGGGCTTATTTGCTGTAGCATTTAGAGCCAATGGTTTTAGAATGCTCGGATAACTAATATTAGCCTTATTTGTAGATAAAAGGCAAAAATCCATTGAATAGCTGGTGCTAGCAAACCCGTTAGTTGAGCTGGCGACGTGATCTCAGTAGCATGGGGGCCCTCAAAGTCTGGTCTTAAATCTACAAACTTGTTATCGCTCACGACGGTAAACCGTTATGTGTTCATACATAGATCACAAAAAATAACAACTGTGGAACCGGCTGGCGGGGGGTAATAAGTCCTTCTGTTGAAAGTTTTAACTTTGAAATCTTGCGTCATTGTTCTATTCTGCTTTTCATAGTATCTTAGCGTGAAATGCTTTCTGTCATGCACGTTAATTGACTTTAACCTTAAAGAACTGGTTAAGGTATCATTTGGTATTCTTTGTTGTAAATGTTTGCACTGGCTTTAAAGTTAAGTTACCCAAATCTTTGTGTTTTAGGATCACTACTATTGGAGTCAAAGATAAGCCCGAATACTGCATATCAGAAACAACAGGTAAGCATAGGCTGAGTCTGGATCAGCCATAAAAGGCATGTAGATACATACGTGTTTATAGATTTGAGTGTTAAATTTGAACTGTTTTAACATTTAGACTTGTTACTGGATAGTTATTACTATAATGATAAATTGCAGACAATGGAAATTCATTATCTGGTCTAATTGAAAACCTATAAAGTACCATACTGGTCGCATAATTAGTAATTGCATTACCAGTCACTACCATGGCATAAATCTGTAACACAAACTTGCCATATAATTTGACAGATCTGAGTCAAATTCATTCATCATTTTAAAGGACTTGTTTCCAGGCACAAACAGTTACAGGCATGAAAGAGCTTGTGTTGAATAACTAAGGTCTCACTTTTTTTGAAGTGTGTTTTGCATGTATAAGTGCATGTAAGAATGCTTGAGTGTGTTTCAATGACTATACTGCTAAGCATACAGTTTGATGTTTCTCTCTCATCTTTTCAGGACACACTGATTGTCTGGTCAGAAGCAGATAACTATGATCTTGCCCTAAGTTTCCAGGAAAAGGCTGGCTGTGATGAGATCTGGGAGAAAATTTGTCAGGTAAAGACAATCTAGTTTTACCAAATTTTATACATTGTGTAATGGGTAAACAAGAGGGATGCTGGTTTGCAGATGGTGACATTTTAGTGACACTACAACAATGGCCAAGAGGTAGTGCATTGATTCATATTTACTTATTATTTATTGCTCAGGTTCAAGGCAAGGACCCTGCCCTGGACATCACCCAGGACCCCATCGATGAGTCGGAGGAGGAACGCTTTGAGGAGATTCCAGAGACAAGCCACCTGGTAGAGCTCCCTCCTTGTGAACTCAGCCGACTGGAGGAGATCGCTGACCTGGTTACCTCTGTCCTGTCTTCGCCCATCCGGAGGGAAAAACTCGCCCTGGCCCTGATGAGTGAGGGCTACATCAAGAAACTCCTGGGTCTCTTCAGAGTATGTGAGGATCTGGACAACAGAGAGGGCTTACATCACCTCTATGAGATTGTCCGGGGTGTCTTGTTCCTCAATAAAGCAGCCCTCTTTGAGGTGATGTTCTCTGACGATTGTATCATGGATGTGGTGGGCTGCCTTGAGTATGACCCAGCGCTGGTTCAGCCTAAACGGCACCGGGAATTCTTGACCAAGACAGCAAAGTTTAAGGAGGTGATCCCTATCACGGACTCTGAGCTGCGGCAGAAGATTCACCAGACTTACCGAGTGCAGTACATCCAGGACATCATCCTGCCCACACCATCTGTCTTTGAGGAGAACTTCCTGTCCACACTCACCTCCTTCATCTTCTTCAACAAGGTTGAGATTGTCAGTATGTTGCAGGTAAGGATCCAAACCAGGTAGCGTCTAATATTCTTTTAGGCAGAATTTCTAAACAAGCTCTCATCTAATGGGTTTTTCCAGACCAAATGTCTTTGCAAGTTGAACACTTGTGCATAGTTAATCTACAGTTTCATAAATCTACTGTGTAGTTTGGCTAGTGCCTCATTTTCCACTGTGCCTATCACTCCTGTGGTTCAAGACAAAAGCGTAACTCATACTTAATGATAAATGAATAACTGAACTTCGATCATTACATAGTTTGTGATAATCTTTCTGTACATGTTTTCATACATAGTGCATGTAGCTGCTCCAGAGACTTTTCAGTTTCTGGTTTTGTTTTTTGTCCACAAGTGAAAGATGTGTCTCCTTTGTAATGTGACGACTGACCGATTCAAAAGGTTATTTAATGGTCTGTTGTATTGCTTTTAAGTGGATTGCCTTAACATCCCACACCCCAAGCAGTGCCAGTCTGTCCATCGCATTGTCAAGTGTTGGGCATCCAGTGATTGTATTTCAGGCCTAATGAGAAGTGAAGTGACTGTCTCTAAGAATCATGGGTCTCTCTCAGTGTTTTTGGAACAGTACACCTTTTTGATGCTTGTTGCAACAAAACCTGAACAAAAACTTAACGTCTTAACCTTGTTTTTCCTGTGCCACAGGAGGATGAGAAGTTCCTAACGGAGGTATTTGCACAGCTCACAGATGAAGGCACAGATGACAGTAAAAGGAGAGAGCTTGTAAGTCAAACAATTGTCAGATCTCTGGACCGGATGCATTGATATTTTATTTAGTAAAATTCAGAAACCGAAAGGTTGGGCTGTATTGCACTGTGTATTGTAGTGTTGGCTTTCATTGCTTTGAGAGTGAAATGTGTGCAGTATTAATGTTGTTGTTACATGGATTCAGTCTGCTGTCTGTAATGCCATTCTTTTCACAATGGTTAAATATTTACTGACTTTTCTGCATGGTTTTTCTGTAATGATTTTGATGTAAATTACTTCTTTGTCTGCGGGCTTGTAATACAACAACATTTGCAGTGTTAATCACTCAGCACAGCACATTTTCATTGAGACAGGAAATAATTCAATTTATTGGTCCATGCCGTTGTCAGTCAGTCAACTTTGGAAAACCTTTGCATCCTGTGATGGTGTGAGAGTCTGAACCAGAAATGAATTTCCCTGTTGCTGTAAAATATCTCAAATTAATCAATGCTTGGGGATATTGTTTTTGTGGTTGCCCTTTAATGGCTTGCATTAATGTCTCAAATACTTAAAACCCATCACATCTGTGGTCTTTGTCTCTCTCCAGGTGAACTTTGTCAAGGAATTCTGTGCTTTTTCACAAACGTTGCAACCGCAAAACAGGGACGCTTTCTTCAAAACTCTGGCAAATCTAGGCATTTTACCTGCTCTTGAAATAGTCATGGTATGTAATATGAATATCTTAACTTGGTGCTAAAATAACATTTTTCCTTTTGTATCTGAATGGTCAGTCAAAATATAGTGTGTGAATGTTCAATTCTCTCTATGTCCATATCTTTAAGTCTTATTTTTCTCCTGCTCAGGGAATGGATGACCTGCAGGTGAGGGCAGCAGCCACAGACATCTTCTCTTACCTGGTGGAATTCAGCCCCTCCATGGTCCGAGAGTTTGTCATGCAGGAACCACAGCAGACGGATGACGTAAGCATCTTAACGGTTGTTATGTGACTGTAGACACTTTGATTTACTCCAATCAATCAGATAAACAATAAAAATAAAAAGTGGATGGGCAAGAACCTACAATTGTCAGAGAAACAGTAAACTATACATTTGAAGAAATTCTGTTCAATGAAGGGTTCAGGATTTTCAGTAGTGGAAAGTAACATACATGTAGGTACAAGTTATCTTACGTCTAAAGCAGTAATGCAAATGCTTTTTTTGGGGGGGGTCAAATTTGAATGAAAATGTGACACCACTATATGCTTTGCAGAGGCATGCAAATTTTCTGTTGAATTTCTCTTTTTAATCAGAGTGCACAGTTGGACTGAAACCGCATCATGTTGACTGTATCTTCTACTGTTTGTGTGTGCATGTTTTCAGGATGTTCTGCTGATAAATGTTGTGATCAAGCAGATGATTTGTGACTCTGACCCAGAGTTAGGAGGGGCTGTCCAGCTGATGGGTCTGCTCAGGACGCTCATTGACCCGGAGAACATGCTGGCTTCCACCAATGTATGACATATATACACACACGTTTTGTTTTAATCTAGATTCATTATACAAGTATGTATTAACAGTAAGGTCAGAATCACTTGTCTAACTCCAGTCAGACTTGTAAGCACACAAGGATATCTGGGTTACTTTTAAAACTTGAATATCTGTTTTCCCACATTTGTTTTCTAATCTAAATCATGATGTTTTCCAAACACAGCTGTTAAACTGCAAACTCAATTTGCTCAACAATACAACAACACTTACAACACTCTTGTCATTTGTTTCCTTTTAGAAAACTGAGAAGACAGAATTTTTGAGTTTCTTCTACAAGTACTGCATGCATGTCCTGACTGCTCCTCTGCTGGCCAACACTGCACATGACAAAAACTCAAAAGGTGATCTGGGGAGAGAGATCTCAGATAAACTGCAGTGTTTCAGACTGTAAGATAATGAAGAATTTGACAGTTATTTTGTGTCTGGGTGTTTCAGATCTGCAGGAGGGGTCAACTAAGATCAACCCAGTCTGTCCGGGTAGGTGAAAGTGAAATAAATGACCAGTATTATAATGGATGCATATGAAGAATGAATGGTAATTGTATATTTTATGATTACATGCTTGCTTTAAAATTAATGAATGAATTATCAAGCTAGTGTTTGGGGAAAAATGGCAGGACTGCACAATATAGTCTATGTTTAATGTGAATTTTGAAATGTTGCATTGCATGTAACAGTGTTTATTTTGCTGTGTTTATTTTGTGCAGACAACTTCCAGACAGCTCAGCTGCTGGCACTGATCCTGGAGCTTCTGACCTTCTGTGTGGAGCACCACACCTATCACATCAAGACCTACATCATGAACAAAGACCTACTCAGGAGAGTGCTGGTGCTCATGAACTCAAAGCACACCTTCCTCGCTCTTTGTGAGTTACCACACTTACACAAATGGTTCTCACATGTTCTCATTCATTCATTCATTCTGAATGAATGTTTACCAAGCCTTGCAGTCATGAGTTTTTAACCATACCAGAGCTGTGGATCTGCTATATGCATCCAAGCTCACATAAATGAAATGTTATTTTTCTTCATTAAACACAAACACTGCTTCAATTTTAACAAGTCATCTGTGTTTGTTCAAGGTGCGCTGCGTTTCATGCGCAGGATCATTGGTCTGAAGGATGAGTACTACAACCGCTACATCATAAAAGGAAACCTGTTTGAGCCTGTCATTAATGCCCTGCTGGACAACGGCACCCGTTACAACCTCCTCAACTCAGCCATCATAGAGCTCTTTGAGTTCATTAAAGTGGTACGCAAACACACAGTCATTTACATTGTGTTGGCACATGGCACTGAAAGTGGATTGTTTGTGATTGCTGCCATATCTTCTCTTTCCAGGAGGACATCAAATCTCTCATAGCTCACATTGTGGATAACTTCTACAAAGCACTTGAATCCATTGAGTATGTCCAGACTTTCAAGGGGCTGAAAGGCCGGTATGAGCAGGAAAAAGACCGACAGAGCCAGAGATTGAACAGGTCAGTAGACTGATTGGACACAGAGGTCAAAGTAGTGTTCCCAGTTTGACACTGCTCATCACATGTTTCTGTAGAGAACTGTTTTTCATGCAGCAGTTTTTTGCCCCTGGTAGATATCGCAGAGATGCACGGTCGTTGGACAAGGATGAGGAGCTGTGGTTCAATGATGATGAAGACGACGATGATGGCGAGACTGTGGAGAAGCGGATGGAGGATGACTTCTCTGACAGCTACGGCAAATACATGGAAGCCAAAAAAGGTAAGCTTCACTTGTGTTACTGTCTATATGTTCCTGGGTAGTCTAGTCCCTTTTAAGTTGGATATTAACAGTCTCTGTTCTGCAGGAGCTGCCAACGGATCTAATGGTGCCAACAACAATGGGAAAGCTGCTGTAATCCCACCTTCCTCACCAGCCGTCACTCCAAACAACAGTTCAACTTCATCTGTCAAAACAGTTGCTCTTCCTGCCACACCAGTAGTGAAGGTAATGCATCTCTATGAATAGTGCTGTGAAGATGAGATCTGAGTCCCCAGTCTCTTTGTTTTAATCCGGTTTGTTGTTTCTCTCAGACTGCACTGGTTGGGTTGGTGGACTACCCTGATGACGAGGATGAAGAAGAGGAGGATGAAGAGGAAGAGCAGTCTCCGAGGAAGCGGCCCCGTCTGAGCTCTTAAGGCTAATTGTCTTCTGTTTGGTCGCGGTGGATGGACACTGAGTCCCTCCCATCCTCCCTCCTTTGGTCGTCTCATTGGTCCTTTGGCCTGCCTGTGCCATCCGTCAGTCTCACTAAGGAAGACGGGCAAAGACGAGCTCCCACCTCACTCAGTCCCTCCTGATCTCTACTCCTCTTTTTCCCCCAGCGGAAGGAGATGGAGAGCTTCTCTTTTTACTGTGGAAAGAAAGACAGATCAGTCTGTTCCTCCAGCCCGTCGATTTTACCTCTTCCTTTAACCAACAACCTCCTCCAGGAGAATGCCAGAACCTCCTTTCTTCCACTTGACCCTTTGCAAACTCATCCCTCCTCCTCTTTCAGCACACTCTTTTGCTCTCCCAGTTCTCACCTCTGTCTGAACAACTTCTTTCTCTCAACTTTCTCCTCCTCATCCACCTCATCCTACGTACTGACCAGAGAGGCTGTGGTGGCGATCACAGTGTCAAGGCGGTTCCAAACTCTGCTCTGTTGCTATAGCAACAGTAGCAAGGAAGCTGCGGTACTACAGCAACCCCACAGGAACCCTCACTCGTCCTCATTTGAACTCTCCCTTCCATCCCTCTTGAACCTGAACCAGTGAGCTCCAGAGACAGAGGAAGCCAGAACACAACCAGCCAGTGTACGAACTGTTCAGCAGGCCAGTCAGGCTAGCAGGACTAGCTGTCATAGTAATAGAAAGCTTGACTGGCTGAAGCAGCGTGTGTGCCGCCCTGCCACAGAACTGTTGGGGGGGGGGGGGGGGGGTCTAGGCAACGTGGAAGAACTGAAACAAAAACATCTAGAGACAAGGGAGGTGACAAATGACAAAATGTACCAGGATGAAAACTCAGCAGTAACGAGGCTTAGATCCAGAGGAGCGGGACTCAAACCTTCAAAAGCCATGGCGTCTGTTTGGCCAAGGCACACACAAAACACAACACACAACGTCTCACACACAGGACTGCGTTAGCCAGATATCCTGTATTTCATGACTTTGTTAAAAAGTACTGTACAGATGTTCTTTTGTTTTTTTTTTTCTTTTTAATCATTTGCCCCTGATCTGATTTTGAAAGGGGAGCGAGATACCTACCTAACTGTGTATTTTTTTGTTGTCGTCGCACAAAAAGGTGGGGTCACTGTTCACCCTTTCAGTCCAGTTCATTTGATTCAATGTAAAATGCTGGTTTTAAAAATAACATATTAAAACTGCAGTAAAGTCATTTTTGCAGCCAACATTTTGAGGATGTCTGGAGTTTTGTATTTTAGTGGCCTCATTATGATGCACATGTAGCCTGGTTTTTGTTTTAACTGGGCGAAAACCCCAGCGCACGCTTTTGTTTCAGGAGGTTCAAGTCTTGGCGCCTTCCTCCCAGACAGATCTCAGGTTCAGACTTCAAATTGCATCGTAAACAAAAAGCTGCCCACACTGCTAGTTGGTGAAACATCTCACATTTATCACTGAGTGGAGAATGATTCTAGTGAGTTATAAGCAGCTTGAGATGCCAGGGGCTTTTATCCCAGTTTGAAGGACTTTAACGTTCAGATCCAGGTCAGAAGTATTCGGCTTAGTTCCACAGTATAATTTCAACTTTTCTTTGGCTTGTCCACAAAAACAACTGTAGATCAAAAATACATTGAGGGAAAACTTTAAAAAAAAAACAAACTCAAACTCCATGAATGGATTACCTGTTTTTATTAGTTATGATAAAGATCTTTTAACCCCAGAGTTGATGCAGTGCAGTTTTTGACTCAAACAGCGTTGCTCAAGTGTAATATTTCTGACACAACTCACAGGTTTGTCAATGTCAGAGGGCAGTGAGACATTTCAGTGTCAGGTTGAAACATTTCTCATGTTATATCTTCTCTCCTGGTCTTACCACAAGCACACAGAGAGGCAGATGAAGGGAAACTTGTTAGAAATGCTAGAGTTAAATCGCAAGCAGCAAGGGTAGGGGCACAAGTAAATCTATTATTGCCAATGTGCTTTTCAGGAGTTCAGCAGTACATGAGCAGTGAATTGTCTTTCCTCCTGTCTGTTAGTCGCCCAACAACATGACTGTTTATGCGCTCCCTTGATGAATTTGTACCAAGTGCATTTACTACCACTATCCATTCTTAACATTTGTATGAATTTGATAAGTTTTGAAATTAAATGTGACCCTGACATTGAAATTGTGAATCGAGCTTTGTTTCAATAACTTACTGATTTGGCAATTGGAGCTACAAAATTTCTAATTGATTCTCCAACTGTTCCTTTGAGTCCAGATGGTTGTATTTGATCAAATCTCACAAATTTGACTTTCGGTAGAACTGTACCCAAATATTGTTAATGCCATTTATCCATTTTTAGGATATTGACAATTCCTGAAATAGTTTCTAGATTATTTGAAATTCTACAGAAAGGACATTGTGTTCTTGCAAACTGACTCATACACAGTATATTCTGTATTCAGGAAAGTTCCAAATATAAATCTGATTTATAGATTTAATTTGTGATAAAGTGCATCATATTTCGTTCTGAAAATCAAACAACATTTTTTAGATAAAAACAGAAGATCAGTCTGAAACCAGCTACCTACCAACTGACCGTAGCATCACAGTTTTAATATATTCAAAGTCTGGAGTCCAGGTCGTTTCTATAAAATGTGATTTATTAAACAGCATACCTGATAACAGTATTACATAGAAACTGGTGCATCATGCTTAAAGTGAAGACTGCAGATTGGTTTGAAGATCAATACAGCATTCCACATAGAAAGTGACACACTGTTCTCTTGGCCCCTTTAAGAACACATTACAGTGTGCTCATCATGTGACAACTTCTACAGCTCCCTCTGCTGCTACAGTGTTTTCAGCTATATGATGTAGCTGACTCTTCCCTCTGGGAATGCTAACGACTGTGGAAAAGCAAAACCGTACACTTGAGCTAGCTAATGTTGCCAATCAAGTCTTTGCCCAGCATTAACACTTAACTCAGGCCAGCTGTGCCCAATGTTGAGTCTGTGTTTCACCACACAGCCCATTTATGACATTTTAGACTGTTTTCTACAGAGAAACAAGTGTCCAAAGTCACTCCTTCGGTCACTGCTCCCTACACAATAGTCATTAGTTCACCCTGCAGTAAGCAGTAAAGTGAGACTTCAGATACCATGATTTTATGCCATTACTGACCACTGAAGTGATGCATAATTTTCACATTATCTGAAGGTGAAGCATTGCATTGTGAGATTTTTTGCCTCCTACAAATAATCATTTTCATCACTGATGAACTGTTTTGTTCATCATTCATTCAAATTGTGAAAAAATGCCCATTATAATTTCCCACAGTCACTGTAGTCCATTTAGTGGCAAATGAGGGATTTTGGACACAAGCCAAATGCATCTAGTAGCATAAAGTAAAAGAAATCTGGGTTCTCCACTTAAGCCTATTAACAATGGCAGCATCTTGCCTCACTGGTCTGTGAGTTTCAGTTTGCCCGACATTTTCTCAACTTTCTCGGTCAAACAGTTTTAACGAACAGATCTTAGGGTAACTGAGTGTGTCTGTTGTGAGTGGAGAATGCCACATACCAGTACATCCAAAATATAACAGAAGATGTATCTGTTTCTTCTGTTGACAGCCATGAGAAGAACTCAGAAGAGGGAAGATCTCAAACTTTTTATTTTTCTTTGGAAAAACCCTGAAATGTGTTATGTAAAGTGAATTATCTGTCTGAAGGAGGCAGTGCAAAGGAAGCCATGTGTTTGATTACTGGAGTTAAGTGATGGGATTTTAACGAGAATACTGCAGTCGGAGGGGAACTTATTTCTTGATCACCTCCTCTTTCAGCTTGTCAGCCAGATGTTTTCTCTTCTGTAGCTTCTTCCTCTCCTCAGCAGATATCTCCTGTGTAAAGAGACCAGACCAGTCAGTCAGGTTAACAAGCTGAAAAATATTATAATAACCACCACCAGTGGCTTAAGACAAAATGTTGAGGGGGTGAAAAAGCAGCAAGAACGACAACACAGCACACATATATACATGTATGAACTACAAAGCTAAATGAAAGCAGCTGGGGTTGGGAATGTGGCTATGCTATTTTGAGGGTTGTCAGAGTGATATCAAATAATCAAATACAGCACTACACAGCAAAAGCAGAGTAACGCATCAGCCGTGAATGAGTACACAAGTTCACATCAGGCAGAAGCAGCTGATGGATCA